>SNQJ01S0030667.1:132384-158186 GCA_010110895.2 Picea sitchensis | reverse complement strand
TGGCTTTTTATTGTTTGATGAAATTTTCCTTTGACATGGGAGAAGAAACCTACATGTTTTTGGTGATTCCTTTTTTGTTATATAGTGGATGTGTGAGTAGGCACATATCCATAATATTGGTTTGTAGGCTATAGTAGAGAAACTGAAAATTATAGATGGGATTTTCCAAGATATCATTTTTACACATGTATACAGAGAGCAGAACCAAGTACTAATGGAAAATCACAATGTTATAGAGAGCAGAACCAAGTATTAATGGAAAATCATTGTGTTCTTTTTGAGTTTCATGATGGTCATAATGCTATTTTAGAGCAAGCTCTCCTTGATGTATTCTAAACTTTGTTTTCTATGGTCAAATATGTAAAATGTTATAGTTCTTGGAAATGTTGATAGATAGTATGTAATATGACCTTAAGATTTGGAGGAGACATTTCTATGGTTCTCTTTGAGCTTATGTTTACCTTAGTTTTTAGTTAGTTCTTACTATCCTCTAGAAGGTTCCTTTTCAACAAGTGCCCGATGCACTTAATGATTATAATTTTTATTCCACTTGAATTGGAAGGTTCCTTTTCAACAAGTTCCTGATGCACCTAATGATTATAATTTTTATTCCACTTGAATAAGAGTTACTTTTTTTTTTCAAAATGAAATATGCTTATATTGATCATATTTGCCAAAATTTAGGAGGATTAATAATAAATTGTAAGTTTTTTGTTCAATGTTCACCTACATGTACGATGATTTTATCGAACCAAAATATTTTTCTAAAATACTATACTTGAATATAATATTTCATTCTATATATTAATCCTTGAACCACATATAATTTATACAACTAGTAATCATAATGACATTGTTGAAATGAATATGATTGAAGGTGGTTAATCAATGGGAAGACACAATGAGGAATTTTCATTGCCAATCCAAGTGAACCCACCTAAGTGGTTAGCATAAGACATTTTTAATATGAATCAATTATATTTACAAACACTTTTTTCCACAGGAAAAAAAGCGAAAATTTTATTTCAAGAAGAAATAAAGTTTGCATTCTGAATAATACATGTGACCATGTATTTAGTCTGCTATCCTTCTCATCCATGAGTGGATGGAGAAATTCGGCCATAAAGGCATTATAATTAAAAAATGCTTGTCTTTTACCAATAGACAAGAAGCCGATTTTTTTTACATATAATAAGTTCACCACCACATAATTTTATCCCACATAAAAAAATTGGGACTCAAGGTGTCGACATTATAGGATCAATTTTTTTTCGAGAATCAACATTGTGTGACCACCAAAAACTGTAGTAGAGGAGCCCCAAGAGTCGTAACCAAAGTCCAATTCTGTATGTACGCGACCCATCTAAGGAGGAGGCCAGAAAGATGAAACCAATGGTTGTACTGTGGGCCATCATAAACTGATATCAATGAAAAATAAATCTCATCTAAGAATCAAATGATCCTAACATGGAGCTTCAAGGTTGAAAATCACGATCTTGGCTAGTCTGACCCATCAAGTCTATGAATGGCATGTGGTAAAATTTAAAATAAGTTCCTTCCTTTACTTCCTCTATTTGACATTGCCTGAAATCTAGCTGAATGCCTGCTTTAGAGAGTGTATCGAATTCCATGTTTCTTTCCCTGTAAACATGCCGCAAAAAGTATTTTTCATAAGAGTCCATAATAATAAATACTTCTTCAAGAATAGGAAGCAGTCTGATATCATGATCACATCTCTATGTTTTTTTAACCCGGTTTATAACCACCATAGAATCCCCCAAAATCTAGAGGGATCTTATTCCTTTCTCCCCCGCAAAGTTCAATAAGAGTTTGAGTGCCATCAATTCTGCATAGTTATTTGTCCCCAGACCTAAGCCCATTTTAAGGTTGAAAGGGTCAAAGTCAGACACATGGAGGACAACCCCTCCTCCACAAACTTGGTCATCATTTTGGGAAGCCCCATAAAAATAGGCCCATGGTATGGAGTGATCCACCAATTCTTCTACTACCATTCAGATCGAGATTTTGTCTTTCCCTTGTGGGAAATGTGAGAGAACACTTAGGCCATGGGTGGCTATGAGTTATGGGATGGATGACCGATCATTAAATATAGAGGCGTTTCTATCCAACCATGCTCCCCAATTTATAAGCAGAGGGAGGGATTTATGTTGTTGTTTGATGGATTTGAGACCCAGATTCTCCATGCCTCTTCAATATTTTGACCTTGCCAAAAATAGGTTTGGCCTAGTGCTTGTGAGATTTCAGACCAGATTTGTTTGAAAAAAAGGCATCATAAAAATAAATGTGGCTAACTTTCCTGATCAACCTTACATAAAATACACCAGCCTGGACCTTCCAGATTTCTGAGCTTCATCTTGTCCGAGGTTGATATTTTGTTTTTGATCAGGCACCACATGAAGATACAAGCTTTTAATGGGCATTTTACTTTTCACGCCCCTTTTGATCCAGATTATTTTCGGAACAAAATGAAGGAAGAGATATTACAATGAAATACACATAAAAATGGTCAGAAACACAAAAATACAACAATACATGATTTCTATTAATGAAATAAATGTACAGAGACTGTAAAAATACAGAGTGCAAGACTCACTAGAATGGTGACAACTTTATCTCTGAGAAGAGATGAGACGAGTACGCTCATTCACAAGAAGATGATTACAACGAGGCTCTGAAGGAATTTTTATGATAAACATGAATGCCAAAACCCTAGACATCAAAAAACCTAACCCTAGGAGATGAAGCGCTAAAATTCATGTGGGCCCCGTTGGGGTAAGTTAGTACATTAACTTCCCAGGGTTGTAACTTTTGCATATGATCTCCGTTTTAGGCGTGTGATAGCCCCTTGGAAAGGTATTTTTGAGAACTACCCATTATGCCATCAAAGTCTAACTTCGTCTACATTTTGACTATGGAAAGCCAAGAAAACATTGTTTAGAGCCCCAAAATAGCCCTAGAAGTAC
Organism: Picea sitchensis; assembly: GCA_010110895.2. Lineage (NCBI taxonomy): Eukaryota > Viridiplantae > Streptophyta > Pinopsida > Pinales > Pinaceae > Picea > Picea sitchensis. The sequence continues at coordinate 155,202 of SNQJ01S0030667.1, read as the reverse complement.
AAAAATATGTACTGGCATGAAAACTTCCAAAATAATCCAGTTAAAATAGGTGGGCAACCACCAATATCCACCTGGATGTTGTGTAGGGATTTAGGACAACCTCGTATGTGCATAACCCATAATTACAAAGAAATGTCCTCATTACAGAGAAACACGTTGAAATGGAAACTATCTAGATGAGCTAGTTGGAATTTGGAACTGGTGGGTGGCGACCAATATCCACCTGGATCAATCCTCCCCCCTTAGGAATAAATGGTCTCCATTGCATTGAGTGCTCGGGGAAGAGGGGAAATTGTTTTTTGAATCTGAATCTTGGTGAGTTGCGTGCCTTGTTGGAGAAGTTGCGTTGCTTGGTCTATGGAAGGCTGTCACGAACCTGTTTCTTGCGAGGTTGAGTCTGTTCCACCAACCTTTTGTCTCTGGGATTGATGAGGAATTGTGTAGGCACCATCGTAGGTGAAGAAACAATATCTGCAATCTGCTTCTGCTGGATAGAAGGTGATGATGATGTAGTGGTTGCAGTGGCCTTTGGTGCATCCTTTGAACAAACTGTGAAGATGATAAATTTTGTCGTATGAGAGATTACCTTGTGGCACTGTTTTGGTGGAAGAGTAGTCAGAACTACCTCTAGTATCCTATAGAGCTGACCCCCCAAATTAATAATGACATTACGGGGTCGAGACTCATAAATAACATGACATTTCCACATATATGGTTGGCCCAAAACAACATCACAGACATCAAGAGGGGAAAATTTACACACTACCTCATCCTTGAAGCGTCGGATGCCATAGGACATGCGACATTGTTGGCTGACACGTAGATCTCGTCGCTGGTGAAGCCACCCGACATTGTATGGTTGCGGGTGTGGTGTTTTTGAAAACCCCAACTATTTGATGACCTCAACTGGGATGAGGTTCTTCTAGTTGTTGCTATCAACAATGAAATGCAACAGGGTCCCCTTCACCCACATCTGTGAATGGAATATGCGCTCCCCCTCTTCTGGATATATTGGTTCTTCTCGTTGAATTGTTATGGTTGCGATAGTAACAATGGGGTCTGCATTGATGATCTTTCTATTTTAAATATTTTCTGGATCGAATTTTGAATCAGGGTTCGAATCCTTGTCTTTGACCTCGACCATCAATGACTCTTTCGAGCGACATTCATCGGTGTTGTGCCAGGGGATTTTGTGGAAGTCACACCACTTCCCAGTGACATTCTTCATCTTTAATTTATCCTTCTTTTCTCGTGTCTTGGAATGGTTGTATGGAGGCTGTAGGTTAGGGATGTCTTTACCATTCTTTGGTTGTTACAGATTTGCAGACCCAAAATCCCATTTGTTCTGGTGCCTAAATTTCTGCTCGATTTTGAAAACATATCGATAAGCAACTCCCAAATGATTAGATGTTTAGGAAATCCATTTTGGTTTGGATGTACCAATGCAGAGCCCCATGGTATTTCATAACTAGATTTTTCTTAGAGTCTTTGATACCCAGCTTGGTGCGCAAGGTATGTAAAGTATTTGTGAACTCCGACACTTTTTGGCTCTTCTCTTGTCGAAATGTGATCCATCTCATGTATCGGTCTTCATAGTTATCAACAAGGTAGTATTGTTCCTTGACCGCATCCACAAAAAAATCCCAAATGGGCTCAACCCCATATATTCCATATTCCTCTGTGGAAATTTGCTCCCAGTAAGTTTTCCACCAATGTTTGACATGGGGGAGAGCCTTGAGGAGTGCGAAGGTGATCTTTTCCTTGTCGAAAAAATTGTGAACAAAGAAATAACCTTATAGCAGATTTAACTATTTTTCTAAGGCATCTGCATCTATCTGAACTTCAAATACGGGAATATCAAAATTAAATTGTACCTTGAAAGGAGAGGTTCCTCCAAAGTGGTCGCTCGATGAAGACGTGTCTGTTGCTATCAAAAGGCGTTGAAGGATGTGGGAAAAATTCTCCATCATTTCGTCCCTCTCTCGCGCGAGAGCTTGCTTAAGCAACAAGTTAATATAATACTCTACTCTACCGTTTTCCTTTTCTACCTCCATAGAGGGTTTCTTGGCCATGCGAGAGTGATTTTCCTCAAGAAAGACAAGCTCAAGATCCAACTTACTATACTCAGACCTCTTCGGGGACATGCATTGAAAAACGATCAAGAGCAACCTGCTCTGATACCAATGATCCAGATTATTCTTGGAACTAAATGAAAGTAGAGATATTACAATGAAATACACATAAAAATTGTCAGAAACAAATAAATACAACAATACGTGATTTCTATTAATGAAATAAATGTACAGAGACTGTAAAAATATAGAGTGAGAAGAGATGTGACAGCTACACTCATTCGCAAGAATATGATTACAATGAGGCTATGAAGGCCATTTTATGATAAACATGAATTCCAAAACCCTAGACATCCAAAAACCTAACCCTAGGAGATGAAGTGCCAAAAGTCACGTGGGCCTCATTGGGGTAAGTTAGTACATTAACTTCCCAGGGTCGTAACTTTTACATACGATCTCTATTTTAGGCACTGGATAGCCCGTTGGAAAGGTCTTTTTGAGAACTATGCATTATGCTAACAAACTCCGACTCCGTTTACAATTTGACTGTGTCAAGCTAAGAAAACACTATTTAGAGCCCCAAAATGGTCTTGGAAGTACAAAAAGATGTACTGATATGAAAACTTCCAAAATAAGTCAATTGGAATAGGTGAGCAGACACCAATATCCACTTGGATGTTGTGTAGGGATTCATGACAACCTCATAAGTACAAAACCCACAATTACAAAGAAATGTCCTCATTATAGAGAAATGTGCTGAATTGAAAATTGTTGAGATGAGCCAGTTGGAATTTGGAATAGGTGGGTGGTCACCAATATCCACCTGGATCACCTTTCCACCACCAAGAGGGGTCCTATTGAATGGGGTCAATGTTGATTTTAGTATAACCTACTTTTGGAGTGTAGACACCATGGGGGTTGTGTTGCCATACTAATTCATCCTCCCTCTCTGTGATTATGATGTGCCATAGTTTGAGAGATTTTATATAATCAGATCAGATTCCTCAAAAATCCCCCCCCAATCCAATCTATTCAACATCCTTCTTGGAATGAACCCAAACTATGGTTCTATTCTTGTATGCAATCTAATCTAGGTGAAAATACCCATGCTCATGCATTTGTTCAATCAATTCTTGGAGGAAACTGTGGTTTTTTCCATTGCCCGACCATGGGTTGATGCCTAATCTAACTCTAGTTCCCTTACCAACATGCCAAGACATGCCCTCCCCTACCACCTAAAAATATTTTATAAGGTATTTCTAGATGATTGAGCAATTTGAGATCTCCTTTGAAGCTCTTTTGATCCATTCTTCTACCGAGTCGGGGCTAATATATTTTTGTGTGACTACTTTTGTCTAGAGACTATCTCTGGTGATCAATCTCCAACTAGATTTTGCTGCAAGTGCCTTCGAGAACAAGTGTATATTTTTTACTCCCCACCCTCCCAAGAATTTTGGAGCAACTGAGAATTCCCATTTTATCCATGGCAAGGCAAAGTGGTTCTTTGTTCCCGCCCATAAAAATCTGAAACAAGTGCGTCTTAATTTTTCCAATATACCTTTGGGAATCCAAGCTAACAACATCCAATATACCAGGATTGCTTCCAAGATTTATTTAACCAAGATCAGTCTTCCCACTCTATACAACCATCTAAAACTCCAGGCCTTTAATCTCTTTTCTAATTTTGCAATTAGCCAACACCAATCTTCCTTGTTGTAATTATTTGGTTTTAGATGAAAACCCAAGTAATTTAGACCTTCATTGAAATCTTGTTGTTCAAATGGGAAGATATCCTTATAACAATTAGTCTCCTCTTCATCCATGGGATGATAAGAGAGAGTGGATTTTTTTGCATTGATCTGCATCCCAATTTCCCTTCCGAATAGGTCAAAGATTGTGCTCAATTTCTCCGCATATCCCCTTCTTCCACTGCAGAACAACATCCGCAAAGAGGAGGTAAGTTATCCTTAAAGTGGAAGAGATGGATAGTTCTTGAAATCCCCCTCTATATTTTTATTTTCCAATGGCCCTACTAAGGCCCTCCATCGCCAATAGGAAAATAAGAGGGGAAAGAGGACATCTGTGTCTTAACCCTCGTTCATCCATAAATAAAGAAGATGCTTCCCCATTAATGAGTACTGCAAATGAAACTGTCGATAGGCATTGAAGCTCAAAACATAGATGTGTTAGAAGCATCCTTATGTAGAACCAACTGACTCTGTCATAGGCTTTTGATAAGTCGATCTTGATCACTGCCCCTTTTGATTTATGATATTTTATACTATATAAGTCCTTTTGAGCCACTCCTATTGCTTCATGGATCTTTCTTCCTTCCAAGAAGTCGAATTTCTCCTGGGACACATATTTTGAAAGAATGGCCTTAATTCTTCTGCTAATAACTTTTGATACCACTTTGTAGATGTTGTTTCACAATGAGATAGGTCTGAAATCCTCTAGATTCAGTGGGTCGTCATTTTTAGGAATGAGGGCTACAAAAGTGGCATTTAATAGCGCATGAATATGGCCATTTATACATGATTCCTCCACCACTTTGAATATGTCCTTTCCAATAGTATCATGTATCCCTACAAAGAAATCTATGGCCCAACCATATAAGCCAGGGATCTTGTATTTTTGGAAACTTTGGAGGATTTCTTTAAGTTCATCTTCAGTGACCTCATACATGAGAGCCATATTATCCTCCTCATCAACAAGCCTAGGGAAATAATGAGCCAATCACACTATGAAATCAATTGAAACTCTTCCATATGTCTTGAATAAATTCTGGAAATGACTGGTTTCCAATTGAGCCATACCCTCTAAGGATGTGATGGACCTACCAATAGGGTCATTGAGGCTCCAAATATTATTCACCATTTTCCTCCCTTTTGCATAGGCTTGAATTTGTTTTGTATTCTCATCCCCACTATGTAACCACACGGCTCTACTTTTTAATCTCCGTGCTTTTTGTTTTTCTTCCAAGAGTTGCCTTCTATGTTTTTCCAGTGCCAACAGAGCCTCTTTTGATTCGAGGGAAGCATAACCTCCTCCTTTCGAATAACATATGGATTGTAGGGATTCTTCTACATTTATTAGTTCTTGTTCATCCTTCTGTCTCTTGCCATGAGCCCATTTGACTGTGGCCTTTTTTTATTATATATTTTTGGAAAACTAGATACCAGATCGATCATTCTGGTCAATGGGGGTCCAATTCTCCTTAAATAGAGAAACAAATTCCTCTTCCTTTAGCCAATCTAAGTTAAATTTGAAAGGGCTAACTGTTATTTATTTATTTATTTATTATTATTAATTTTTTTAACCGCAACCTCCATAAAGATCGGATGATGGTATGAATCCCCTCTAGATCTAATCCATTGTCTAAAAAGAAGAGGAGTCTCCAATAGTTTTTCTGAGATAAAAAACAATATAATTGTTTGGCTATGTAGTCCTCCCCTATCCTCTTATTTCACCAGGATGGGCAAAGCCTTGTGGGTGCTATGTCTATGAATCCCTTCTCTCCCATTATATGGGTAATGAACTTCGAGAGGGAGTTTGGATGAGCTCTTTGTCCCCAATATTCTTTCATCCCTAGTGAGTAGTTTAGATCACCTCCTAGTATGAGGTCCTCATTTTTAAGAAAGGAATTGCTCAGGAGGTTTTCCCAGAAGGGGATGCGATCCTGAGTAGGCCCATATTCATTCAAGACCATGAATCATCTACCCGGATCCTCCTGGATAATATTTATGCCAATGCCTGAATCAAAACACCATGAATTTAAAAACTTGACAGTTCTGGTGTTCCATCCCACAACCAGTCCCCCCGATCGACCTTTTGAGTCTACACTAATAAACTTCCATTTCTTGAGAACAACCTCCAAAAGGACAATGACCAAGGTTGCTTCCCCCAAAGTCTCCTGAAGGAGGATAAGGTCTAGTTGGGTTGACTCCACCAGCCTGTGGAGGGTGATTTTCTTGGAGGGGCTTTCCACACCCTTGTAGTTGAAGGAGAGAAATTTCATTTTGAAACCCCATTCAGGGTTTGCACTTCTCTAAGGGACCCAAAAATGGATAATTGTCTTCCTACTGCCATATCCATAACAACCCTGGATTCTTCTTTGGATAGAAAGGATCTTTTCCCCTGACCCTTTCCACCCGAGGGGGGAGGTGGATTTAACCCTAGTCCCTCCAATTTTTGGCTCACATCACCAAGGACTGGGATGGATCTATTTCTAAATTGTTAGGCCACCACATATTCCTCTGAATCGTTTGAAGAGTCTGGGTCTGGGATGAAAAGAGGGAGGGAGGAAGGGCATGGGCCAGAGGACAGGGAACAAGTATTCAGAGGGGGGGCAAAGGGATTGAAGGATATGGTGTGTGACTGTTCCATGGAAATAGAGATATTATTCAAGATCCTAGTCCTGTTCTTTCCCAAAAAAGATAAATACTGAACCAAATAATTTAAGGAGGGAAGGGAGTGTGTCGACATACCGAGGTGAGAGATGATGCCCTGATGAATAACCAACGATGATGTCGAGGCTTTTTCTAAGATACCACGGTCGAAAATTGGAACTGAATTTGAAAAATAAGAGGATACCATATCTGACTTGTGTTTTCCATCCCTAATCTTTTGAATTGGAGTGTCCTCTAAGTATGATAATACTCTGCCATGTTTCAGTGAGGGAGTCATAAAGGACTCTTCAATATTGGATGCCCCCTTCTTTTTTTGTGGAAGTGGAGCATGATATTTCCCTTTACTGCACATTAGAAGCCGATACTCACTAGCAATGTGGCCATGTTTGTAACATCTATGACATCTTAAAGGAATTCCTTCATTGTCCAACTTTTGCATATATGATTTTTCTCCCCAAGAAATTTTAATTTCCTCCACTAGTCCAATTTTGATGTCCATGGAGACAAGTATGCATGAAACCACCATCTTTCCCGTCGATAGGAAGAACATATTGATGTCCATGAAATTTCTGATGGAATTTACAAGGAACCCAAAACCCTTCGTAGTCTAGAGTTCGGGAGGAAGGACAGGCAAGCGAACCCAAATGGACATCTCATCCACTTTTTCATGGCTAACATCAAAGAATGGAGTCCATCTTTTGAGTAGGACTGGTGAAGAGTCAATACACCACGAGAATTTTAAGACCCAATTTGCATCCTCACCATGTTTGAAGATAAGCATAAACCAACCCTTTGTTAGGGTCTTTACCGACGACAATTGGTTCAAGGAGTTATACTAGGAGTTAGTCACCCAATCCATGAGGGTTTTGAGTCCAAGATAATGCCCAGTTTCACAACCCACCAAATCATTTCCTCAATCTCAATCACTTGCAGGAGAACAATATCGTCCCCTAACGCCAAATTTAGAACATGATCAGTCGCCTTTATGCAAGAGTGTTTTCTTTGTTTTGTTGGGAGAAGATTTTTCCCCTCCCTTGGGGCATCATTGTGTGATGAGGGAGCCTAATCTAATCGATTCGTGGAAGGATGAGAGGTAACTTGAACCCTAGCCTCCTCTTCAGGGAGAATAGAAGGTGACAGATAGGGAGAGACCAAAAAAATTGTAGGACTGAAAGAGGAGGACTTACCTGAGTCCAAGCTATGTGAAGGCCATGTCAAAAAAATCACTGTAGAATTTGTAGGTGGATCCCAACATATATGTGGGGGTCTGCCCAACTTAATCTACCCTCTTCTAAACCAAAAAACCTAGGGAGATCTAAGAAGGGAGGGTTAAAAGGAAGCAATCCCTCGAAAGGTACCTCAAGCAAAAAATGTGTTTCTGAGTTCCAAATAGTGGTCCCCGGATCCATAGAAAAAACCTCGGATAGTGGCCTCGGGGAAGAGAGTAGGAATGAGATCGAAGGAGAAGCCTCGGGTTATTTCCTAAAACCCAAACCGAATGGCATTTTATATGGAACTGAGAATGGATCCCTTGTGTCAGGGAAGATTCTAACTACAACGTAAGGGTAGAGAGAGTAGTTAGTAGACCCAACATCCCCCATGTATTCAACCTTGGAAATAGATACTCGGTAAGACTCGAAGGAGTGGCTAGCTGGAAGTGACCAGATCGGTTGTTCACCCAACATGTCCCAATAATAATCCACAATATCCTCCCTATCCATAGAGCCCCAGAAAACGACCACGCACCACCATAAAAAAGACCCAGAAAAATTCGTGCTAGGGAAAAAACTTACTGCATAGGGAGTGGGTCTCTACTCGCTAGGTGTAAAATGAGGTTGAACTCAAGAACCTTCGGCTAGGGCTTCCATAGACCATCATTTATATTTATGAACACTAATGAAGAAATCCTTATTATGCATTAATTTCCTGCAAATATAAACAATGATGACATTTTCCATTATATTGTGGATATTAGAGGTGATGAAGAGCATGCTAGATTTGGAGGCAATGAAGAACCTGATGGATAATACAATGAATAATAATCACAACTTCCACATAATCCTCATATTTATATATGTATTCGTCCATTACTATCACGATCCTAAGGATACCAATGTTATTCATAATCTTGGTTGAGGTAGAACAAAATAAATTAAGATGTTGGAATTTAAGCAAAATAAAAGTAATTTTGCAAATGGGAAGAGAGCCACAAGGCTTATTGCAAATGGAAAATGAAAGAAAGGTTTCAAATATAAAGGGAAATGGAAAAAAGTAGAGAGAATAACTAACTTGTAAGACATGAAAAAGATCGACGAAAGGAGATAGAGAAACTTTGAAAGGATTAAGAGAGGAGGGGTAACCTTGAAAAACATGCAAATGAGCACGAAAATAGGAGAAAGTTGAGAAAATTAGTGGATCAAATGTGTTAGGATAGGCATGGCAGAAAATGTAACTCCATAATTGTGTGATTGCATTAATGTGAAACTCAATACATATAAAAACATTGATTGTTGGTCTTCCCTAACGGGTGACTCTTCCTATCACCTACAACTCTTCATATTTATAATTAATGTTACAAGTAAATAAATCACAAGGATTACATGTCAACATTCCCCCCCTTAATATGAAGGGGTGTTTGTGAGTCCAAGCATCATTTTGAACTTTTCAAAATTTTCTCTTCCAAGTGCTTTGATGAGGATGCCCTCAATTTTTTCATTTGTGGAACAATGTCTCAAGTGAATAGTCTCGGCCTCTACATGATATCGAATTAGGTTATACTTTGTATTGATGTGCTTATTTCGAACATGGAATCTAGTATTCTTGGCCAACTTGATTTTAGAATTATTGTCAACTAGAAGAGGAGTAGAATTCACTTGTTTCTCCTACAAATATTTAAATGTTTTCCTGAGCCACACATTCTCCTTCGTTGCTTCTGAAACTGCCACATGTTTTTCCTCTATTGTGGAATATGTTGGAACCAACTGTTTGTGTGATATCTAGGAGACAACTGATGATCCAAGACTCATGAGATAGCCTGAAGTTGACACTCCATTTTCCTTATTCCCAACAAAGTCTGAATTATAATGTTTAATTGGGTTGAATTCATCCACCTTAGAGTACTTGAGCCCAAAATCTTTAGTTCCCTTCAAGTATTTTAGAACTCTTTTTGCAACAAACCAATGTCCTTCACAAGGATTTTTCATGAACCTGGAAAGAATCTAAAAAACAAATGAGATTTCCTGTTTGGTGGTAGTAAGATAGATAAGACTTCCCACAAGCTGTCTTTACTTGGTTGCATCCTCAAATTCATTCCCTTATTTTTATGTGAGTTTCAAATTCCATTCCAATGGAGTAGAAACAAGATTACACTCAGTCGTGCCAAATTTGTCCAATAATTATCCAATGTACTTCTTCTGGGAGAAGAATATGTACTTTAGATTTTGAATCACCTCAATGTCCAAATAGAAGTGAATATGTCCCAAATCTGTCATCTCAAATCCTTTCTTCAACTCTTTCTTTATCGATGAAATGTAGCTTTCATTGTTCCCTTTTATCAACAGATCATCTACATATACTACAAGATATACAATAGTTTTTCCAACTTCCTTGACAAATAAATTTGCATCGTCAAGATTGAAATTCTTGAAATTCAATTTCAGAAGATGCTCAATTAACTTTTCATACCATGCTTGTGCTTATTTCAGTCCATATAAGGATTTGATTATATTGCATACCTTATGTTCTTGCCCCTTCTTAACAAAGCCTTCTAGATGAGACATGAAAACATTCTCTTTCAAGTATCCATTCAAGAAAGCAACATTCACATTCATTTGATGAATTTTCCATCCATTCTGTGTTGCCATGGAAAATATAGTACATATGATAGCCCATTTTTTTATGGGGGAAAATGTATCCTCATAATAAACACCTTATTTCTGTGCAAATCCTTTTTCCATGAGCCTTGATTTGTGTGTGATTTGTGCTTGTAAAGTGAGCGATTTGATTTGTAGTTGTTCTTGAATAACCACTTGCATCCAATTGGTTTGGTTCTAAATGGAGGGTCCACCAACTTCCATGTCCTATTCTTGATGAGAGCATCATATTCCCTCCACATGGATTCTTTCCATTCATCATGAGAAGTGGATTCTTCAAAGCAAGTTGGTCCAAGGTTAGTAGATAATTCAACTCACAATCACATGAAACATCCATGTTATCTAGATCACCTAGGTTTGAATTATCTACATTACCTCCATATTGTCTTGAGGAAATTCTAGTTCTTATCTTTCTGACCTCATCAAGATGAACACTTTCAAGTGTTTTTGTGAGCCATTTTGGTGGACCTCTTTGAGATGGTCCAAGTTTCTCAACTGAATGAGATGGCGATGAATTATCATCAAGACTTAACATTTCAATCCTCTCGATCACATCATACAAATGAAATTCAAGTTCTAATGAAGTGGCTGGAACTTCTTCATGTGGGGGAGATGGTGTTTCAAAATGAGATTCGAGAGATTGACCCAAGATAGGTACCCCCCCTTCAATATTTTGAATCTCATCATCAAATTCATGATATGTCTTTACACGAGTTCTTTCTAGATGATCAAGATGCCTCTCAAAATTTTCATCATTCTTGGAGGATTCAAGATAGATTACATCTTTGGAAAGAATGAATTTCTTGTTTGTCTCATTATAAAGACGATATCCCTTGGTGGTATTTGAATACCCCAAGAATATGTGCTTCTGAATCCTTGCATCAAGCTTGCTTCTTTTCTCCTTAGGAATCAAGGCATAACAAGTGGAAACAAAGACCTTGAGATGCCTCACTGAAGGAATGCAACCATACTATATTTCATAAGGAGTCTTGTTTTCAAGAGCATGAGATGGACACATGTTTTTCACATAAACTAAACATATAATTGCATCAGCCCAAAACATCAATTTTACATTCTTGAAAAACATCATGGAACGAACCATATTTACAAGTGTCCCGTTCATTCGTTGAACTACATCGTTTCGTTGAGGATTTTATGGAACTATGGTTTGATGTTTGATCCCATGATGGTGAAGGTAGATTTCAAATTCATTACATGTATATTATTTTCCATTATCAATACGAAGAGAGCCAATACGAGACTGAGCTTCATTTTGAATCCATAAACAAATTTTTTTTAAAAGATTCAAAATCTTGTGATTTATATTTCAGCAAGTACACCCAATACATATTGGTGTAATCATTAATAAAGGACATGATATATTTATTTCATTTGTAGAAGTAACATGCGCATGGACACATAAATTAGAGTGAATCGGTCAAGTTTTCTACATGCTTTAGAATTAGAATCATGAAATGGTTGTTTGCTATACTTTCCAAGGATACAAGAATCACATTGCTTCAATTTCCTAGGAATAGAAGGAAAACAAAAAACACCATTCGTTTTCAATATACGAAGGTTTCCATAATTAATATGACCAAATATAGCATGCCACAAGAGACTAGATGACATTATACATTCATCGTGATGAGAGAAGTATGTGGCATTCTATGTATGGGCATATGTCCCTTTCAACTTCAATGGTTTTCCATATTCCATTCCAGTCATGAAAACCATGTTGTTAGAATCCTTCCTTATTTCAACTTTTCCACCAAACATATGAACATAGTGGCCTTGATGTTGGATGTGCACAAGATACAACAAGTTTTTTTGTAGTTTAGGAAGATAGATCACATTATGAAAAATAAAATGTGGGAATCCATGCAACTTAAGTCTGATAATTCCCATTCCTGAAGGATTGAGACTTAATTTATCTACAAAATACACTACGCCATCTACAATGTCATTGAAGTATTCGAAGCGGTCTCTTCAGAATCTCATGTGGGAGGCTGCACCTATGTCAAGAAGCCACAAATATATCCAAATAGTATATGAAATGTTAAAAAAATATTTTGTTACTCCTATATTGAAATGGGAAATAATGTAATGAACAGATTCCAATGGTTTACCTTTTACTAATTTTGAAGTTTTACCTTTTTCCTCTTTTTGATTATGTATGTATTATTTGATCTTCTCCCATGGAACTCTGCAGTCATTCGCTTCATGTGACCCATTATTTTTTCAATGGGTATCGTGAAGATTGGATCTATCACCTTGGTTGTGTCTACCCCCTTGCCTCTGAAAGGATTTCTTCCACATCTTGTTTTGTTGTCTTCTCCTCTAGAAGAATCTTGTGTTTGAATATTCCCTTTCTGAGCAAGGCACACGGTCTCACTGATGGAATGAGCTGACTTCTTTCCAAAGGTTTTCTCACATTATGCAACTTTATCCACCAACTTGTCAAATGTGATGGATTTCATTTGAGAACTTGCTTGTAGATATTCAAGGCACTGAGAATATGTAGGGAAGAGGGCCTTAATGAAGGTTGTGAGAGGAAGTTCTATCTTCAACCTAGTGGCATCAATGTCATGCATTATGGCTTTGATCTCAGAAGCTAAAGCCATAGAATAATCATTCTTCAACTCTAGGTTGAAGAGCTTCACCATCATTTGTATGAATTCCATTTCTGAGTATGTATCATACAAGTAATTCAATCTCTTCAAAGTACTATAGGATTTATTATTAGAATAAATATGATGGCTCACCTCTTCTCTTATTGTCACAAAAATCACAAGATATGCTTTCTGGTGTTTGTCCTTCCATAGGGCACGTCCTTTGTTTGATATAGGAATGGTTGGTCTACTACTCTTTGGATTTGCTTATAATTCGTATCCTGTGGAAACTGATTCAAATTCTTCTTCATTGAATACTATTGTTTCACAAATTCCATTCCACGGGTAGTTGAAGATCAATGTGCTTTTGATCTTTCTGTACCATTCCTTGTCGTTATCTTTACTAGTCAAGACCACGCCGACAATGGTGATGAGAGAATGCATATTATGACACCAAAACGAATATAATGATTCACTGGAAGCTGGTTGTGTACAAATCCAGTTTGTCCTTGCATCTCTCACAAATTTGGGATAAAGAGGACCCTATAAACAATTCTTCACTCGAACTATTTACTATGCATTTCTAACTATGTTACAAAGCTCCTCCCAAGTGAAAACACTCGCACATATCTCTAAAAGTTGTGCTCGAAAATCAATGGCTCAAATAATCGCACATATCCCTCTTCTACCACATGCAGAAGATAAATTGACGTTAGGAGGAAAAATCAACTCGATGAGGGGTGATGGGGGCATGAAGAGGATGATTAATAAAAAGGTTCAACTCCATGTAGCTTCTGGAAATATGTTTCACTTGGAGGTAGTAATGAGCAGTTGAGGTGCATGGGTAATAAGCAATAGAGGTGCATGAGAAATGGAACAATTATAGGGTGTGAGTAAGGAGTAGTCGATGGGCGTGAACAATGGAGCAGTCGATGGTCACACAAATTAGGGTTTTGTGTGGGCATGAGCAAGGAACATTTGATGAATTGGAATGTGGTCGATCCTCATCCAATTGATTTAGAGGGTTACAAATAAATTCGAAAGGACAAAGCATAAAACCAGAAGATGGCACGAAGGGCCAACCATGCAGTTGATCTATTTGGAACAATCAATGAGTTGGAGAACATATTAGGGTTTCACTCCCGTTTTGAAGAAAAATAGCGTTTTAATGATTGAGACCATGGAACAAGAGAGGCATGCCAAACTGGAACAAATGATATTAGGGTTTTGATTAGAGTGACTAACATAGGAATCGAGCGAAGTGCCAAAAGGCAGAGGGACAAACATGAAGGAATTTTTTGCACATTGGGGAAAGGAAACACCAAGAGAAATAATGGAGTTAATGTGCACTCTGATACTACTATTAGGCCAGGCATGGTAGAAAATGTAACTCCACACTTTTGTGATTGCATTAACGTGAAACTCAATAAATATACAAACATTGAATGTTGGTCTTCCCTAATGGGTGACTCTTCCTATCACCTATAATTCTTCATATTTACAATTAATGTTACGAGCAACGCAATCCCAAGGATTATGAGTCAATAAAATGGAAAAGGAGAGGTGGTTTTTCCATGATCTGATAATCCTTTAGATCCCTATCTACCATTTACTTCCAACAACTCCTCCCTACCTTCCTACTATTTCGGAGGTCATTCTTGTATGTTCTTTAGTGACACCTCCAATTATTTTGGGTCCATTGAACACAAGTTAGAACTATCATTTTAGCATGCCACCTTAGATGAAAGAAACAAAATGACATCCAAATTTGGATCAACTAAATGCAAGAAAATCAACCTACTTGTGCAATGAAAATACTCATCAATCAAATTGATCAAGAAGTTTTGTATTCACCCTAGCCACATTTTGATACAAAGATATATTTGTTGTGCGTGTCATGATTTTTGTCTTTTTTGGATTAATATGTATTAGAATGTATTCAAGCCCAATCTATATGGGAAATTTACTAATTTATTCCCTAGATATTAGTTTCTCTTCAATTTGAAGCATTGTACTTGGATACCACTAATTTGAATGGAACTTTGTCATTTTATATCTATCCCTCACCAAGCAAAACATCAACAAAACAAAGGCTAATGCACTCGTCCATTCACTACATAAAAAGATTAATAAGCATAAACAAGCTTATGAAAAGTTGAAGCACCTTCAATTCAAACACGCAATTCATATTTCAATCGAATGCACCTTCAAAGCAAACTGCCAATGCTAGTGGTGGCTAAACTAAATGTGAGAGCTTAGAGATTGTAGTGAGTCTTGAGAAAATAAATTAGTGATGTCAACCTCAATTACTGTCTTTATAAGAACTATGACCTCAAAATGAGAACTCTAGCCCTAAAATCCATATTTTTAAGTCCAAAACACCAAAATAAAAATGTGTTGTCCCCATAATCGCTTCTTCTTCTGCTTTAAAAAAAAATAAAATTTTTGGAGGTTAAAATTACAACATTTTCAACCATGGCCTTAAAATCCACTAATGTTTCTAAAACAAATCCTAAAATCAACCTTTAAAATGAAAAGTGGTGCTCTTGGTAAGACCCCATTTTCTTTTCGAGGTTAAAATTACAACTTGTTTGAACCCATGGATTTAACAATTGGTATCAATTCTAACGAAAACATTAAAATTGACCCTTGAATTGAAAAGTGATGCTACTCGTAGCACTCTTTTTGTTTTAGGTTAAAATTATAACTTGTTAAAACATGTGGCCTTAACCATTGATATTGTTGCAATAGAAACCCTAAAATCAACCCTTGAAATGAAAAATTAAAATTATACTGAAAAAAAAAATCATTAAAAGTGAAAAGAAAAAAACAAAGGAAAAATTAAAAATAAAGGTGGATGGGGGAGGAAACACCAAATTGGGAGAAAAGACATGTTGTTGTCATTGTGTTTTAATTAAATTGAAAAAAAAATAAATGGTAAAAAAAAACAAAACAAAAACACACACACACATAATTTCAATTTTTTTTTTTAATAATTAATAAAATCTATCTCTCCTCTTTTGTCTTCCTTTTAAAAAATTAATAAAAAACAAGCAATTAAAAAAAAGTTGAATTTTAAACAAAGATAAGAAAAATAAAATAATAGATAGATATAACTTTTACAACCAGCCTAGATCCATCTTAACTCTAGATATATCAAGCGCTAAGAGGGATCAAATCTCTCGAGGTGCAAACCTTTAACCTTTCCTTAAGTTTTTCACTCTAAAAAAGGTTTCCACCTCGAGAAAATTGATCCCTCTTTGATCCGGATTTAGGAGCGGAACAAACTGATTAACAAATTGAATATAATTAACACACAGATATGAATAACACACAGATAGCCAGTGAACTATATCTTCTATTGAATAAATGAAATAGGCTGAAATTGTAAAACTACAAAACTGAAACACTTGCTCGAATGGTGGTAGCTATCTCTGAGAAGATATGTGCCTGCTACGCGAACTCATCTGAGCATAATGATTACAATGAGGCTCTAGAGGCATTTTTATATTACTCATGAATGCCTAAACCCTAGACATAAAAAATCCTAACCCTAGGAGATGAAACACCAAAAGTTATGTGGGGCCCTATGGGTAAGTTGGTACCTCAATTTCCCGAGGTGGTAACATTTGCATACAACCTCCGTTTTAGGCATGTGATAGCATGTTGGAAAGGTATTTTAGAGAGCTACACATTACGTTGTCAAACTCTAACTTTTTCTACAATTTGATTGTGGCGAGCCAAAAAAACAATGTTTAGGGCCCCAAAACAACCCTGGAAGTATAACAAGATGTGCTAACATGAAAACGTACAAAATAAGCCAGTTGGATTAGTTGGGAAGCCACCAATATCCACTTGGAAGATGTGTAGGGATTCAAACATCCTCGAAAGTGTAGAACCCACAATTACAAAGAAGTATAGAAGAACGTGCTAAACTAAAAACTGTTAAGAGGAGCCAGTCAGAATAGGTGGGTGGCCCCCAATATCCACCTAGATCAGTCCTCCCCCCTTAGGAAACAATGGTCTTCATTGTGTTGATTCCTCCCATCAGGTGAGGAAAATTCTACTAAATTTGGTCGCGGGTGAGCCACTTTCCTTGGTGTAGGAGCTACCTTGCCTTGACAACCCGATAAAGTTGGATCCTCTGCTGGGGAGAGCCCTTGACCTGTGTGTCCACTATCTGCTCAGTGGATGCTTGTTCCATGCAGTCGGGGTTGATATTTGTTGGTGTCAGTTGTTTTGCGATCTCTGAGGTGTCCAATAATGGTGGAAAATATGGCCGAAGGAGGTCCACGTTGAACACTAGGTGCAAGCCAAGGAAGGGTGGAGTGTTGATCTCAAAAGAATTTCTACCCACAACCTTGGTGATAGTTTAAGGCCCATAGCGAAGTGGGCTGAGATTCTGATGGGGACATATAGGACTCTCCTTCTGCAAATGTAACTATACTTTGTCTCCAACCTGAAACTGGTGTGGTACCCTGTGTTGACCATGGCGCTTCTTGTACTTAGCATTGGATTTCTACAAAATCTCATGAACCTGTTGGCGGATCTGCTAAATCTGGTGGCTTTGCCGGTCTTAGACTGAACATGGGAAGAGTCTGTCTGTGTGGTGGCAAGAGGTAGTGCAACACTAACGAGACCCAAGGGTTGGAATCCCAGCCCCACCTGAAGTGGGCTATGGCTGATGGAGCTATGGAGAGCCATGTTGTAATTGTGTTGAACATAGGGGAGACTCTCATCCCATGTACAGGGATGCTTAGAGTTGTAAATGTGCATGATGTGCACAATCATTCGATTGACGACCTCTGTTTGACCGTTTGTTTGGGGGTGGAAAGCAGTGGATTTAGTGAGCTTGGTGTCCAACAGTGACCAAAGACTCCACCAAAATGTGTTGAGGAACTTGATGTCTCGGTCGGAGATGATGGTATGTGGTATCCAAAAATGGACCCACACTCATTCGAAGAAGATATTGGCAGTATATTCCGCTTTGATATTCTTCTTGCAGGCCATGAGGATGACCATCTTCGAAAACCGATCAACGACCAAAAAGACACAATCATTGCCTTGCTTGGTGGATGAAAGGCCAGACATGCAATCCATGGATATGGATTCCTAAGGCTTCTCAGGAGTAGGAAGAAGGGTGTATAAGCCTTGATTCTTGATGGTTGGCTTGGAAATGGCACATGTAGTGCAAGATCTGATATATTTGTTGACGTCGTGTCGAATTTTTGGCCAATAAAAATGTTTTTGTAGAACGACCACAATTTTCTCCATGCCAAAATGTCCTGCCATCCGATTGTAGTGGGATTCCCAAATCATATTTTCACGCTCGCTTGCATGAATACAAATATGGCCTATATGGCATAACAATCTGTCCTGAATGTGAAAATCGGTGACAATCACACCTGTACCTAAGATATGATAGGTGTTGGCGAAGTCTGAATCTTGCTGATAAATTTGTGGCCACTCATATGCCTCATGTCCACAGGAATGGAGTACAGTGGTGAGTGTAGCCACATGAAGTTGACTGAGGCAGTCGGTGACACGATTTGAACTCCTTGTCTTATACTTGATGTTGAGATGGAACTGTTGTAGGTAGGTGGGCCACTTTTGATGGTGATCATTCTAAAATTTCCCTTGTGTCTGTATGAACTGCAAAAGCTTGTGATCAGTGTGGATGATCATCTCCTTTCCTAGAATGTAATGTTTCCATTGACGACAAGCTTTCATAATGGAATACATTTCCTTGTCATAGCTGGGGTGTTTTCAGATAGTATATGAGAGTGTCTCACTATGGTATGCCACCAGATGACCGTGCTGAGTGAGAACTGCGCCTACAACATAGTCAGATGCATCAATCTCAATCTTGAACAATTGTTGCATATCAGGAAAGGAGAGTGTTGGAGATGAGCACAAGCGATGCTTTAGATCATCGAATTCTCGTTGTTGTTACTTCCCCCACACAAAATTTCCCTTGCCACATCCCTTGGTCACTTGGTTGAGGGCCCATGCAATATGGGAGAATGCCAACACGAACCATCGGTAGAAGTTGGCCAGGCCCAAGAAGCTTCGAATCTCGGTTAGTGTGGTCAGGGCTGGCCAGTCACGGATGACTTGGATCTTAGCTAGATCAACATGTACCCCATGCTCATCAACAATGTATCCCAAGTATTGAACCTTGTTCATGCCAAAGGAGAATATCTTGTATTCCATGTTGGCATATATCTTGTGTTGCCGCAGAGTGCTCAAAACTTGTTGAATATGCCACATGTGCTCCTCCCAAGTTCTGTTGAAGATGAGGATGTCATCCAAATATACCACCAAAAAAGAGTTGGTGAAGGGTCTCAATACATCATCCATAAAACTCATGAAAGTGGCTGGTGCATTTGTTAAGACAAAGGGAATGACCAACCATTTCAAGAGACCGTTTTTAGATTTGAAAGTTGTCTTCCATACATTAGTTGGCTCGATGGGAACCTGGTGGTAGCGAGACTTTCGTTCAATATTGATGAAGAAATTTTCCCCCTTGAGTTGGTCAAGAAGGTAATCAATCCTAGGAATTGGGTACTGGTTCCTGATGATGATTTTGTTTAATGATCTATAATCAATGCATAGTCGCAAGGTCCCATCCTTCTTCTGCACAATTACAATCAGGCTTCCATAAGGGGGGGAGTTGGGTATGATGTGCCCCTTTTGAAGAAGCTCTTGGATATGATGCCTGATTTCATCATTTTCCATCAATGAGAGATGATAGACTGGTCAATTAGGCATAGGTGCACCAGGGGTCAGATCAATTGGATTCTTGACTTGGCAGTGTGTCGGTACCCCGGTCAGTGAGGAGAATATATCTCTGTAATCTTTCACGATCCCATCCACTTTCTTCTACTGCAAAGAGAGGCTCTGTGTAGAGGCCATGAATGTGGCGACGACCTTCTTCTTATCATGAGCATGGATCACAAAGAAGACGAACTTCCCGGTCTGTGAAATGGCCTTACTGCATTGCTTAGCAGAGATTAAAGAAATAGCGGTAGACGGTGCTACCTTTGGTATCCTGTACAATTGTCTACCCAGAGTAATAATAACACTACGGTGTTTATACTCATACACAACATGACGCTTCCATAAATATGGTTGTCCTAAAATAACATCACAAAATTCAAGGGGAGCAATATCACACAATACCTCATCTTTGAAAGGCTTGATGCCGTAGGGAAGACGACTCTATTGGCTGACACATAGATCTATTCCTTGGCGAAGCCAAATGATGGTGTAGGGTTGTGGGTGTTGTGTCATCAACAGTTCCAATCTCTTGATGATCTCTGCTGAGATCAGGTTGTTTTGATTATCGCTATTGACAATGAAATGAAGCAGAGACCCCTTTACCCACATTTTTGAGTGAAAAAGGCGTTCCCATTCCTCTGGTTCTTCTGGTTCACTTGGATAGAATTTGGTGGTAGCGACTGTGGCACTAGGTTCAACATCGATAATCCACTTCCCTCATTCTGGATTTGATTCAGAGTCAGAATCAACCTTGGACTCGGATGCCTTCAACTCGGCTACAAGTGACTACTTGGAGCGACATTCTTCAGTGTTGTGGCAAGGGATTTTACGGTATTCACACCATTTTCCCGTGTCCTTCTTCGTCTTTTCATTTCCCTTCTTGTGTTGCAGCTTGGACTAGTTGTCCTAAGAGTGGCCATATTTGATCTGTCCCTTGTCATGCGGGTTGGGGCCACCTTTTCCCTGCTTCGTATGTGAGGGGTTTGTAGATCCAAACTCTCACCTCTTCTACTGAAATTCATGCTTGATCTTTACAACATATCTATAATCCATACCCAATGAGGCGATGTCCAAAGACTCCATTTTTGTTTGAATGTATCTATGCAAACAACCGCGATATTTGAGCACAAGATGTTGCTCAAAGTATTTGATACCCGATTTGGTGCCAGCGTATGGAAAATAATGGTGAAATATGGTACTGTCTGGTCCCTTTCTTGATGCAGGGTGGTCCATCAAGTGTATTAGTCCTCATAGCTTCCAACGGGGTAGTACTATTATTTAATGGCATCTCGAAAGGAATCCCATGTAGGGGAAACCACAACTATTGCAAATTCCTCTATTTCCCTTTGCTCAGAGTAAGTATCCCACCAATCCTTAACATGTGAGATGACCTTGAGGAGTGCAAAAGTAATATTTTCCCTATCGAAAAAAATGTGGACCGAAAAATACCCTTCGAGCAGATTCAACCATTTATCTACAACATATGCATCTATCAGTCCTTCAAATAATAGAATATCAAAATTTACTTGTACCTTGAAGGGGGTTGCATGGACGCTTTATGAAGATGCTTCTTTTATGGGCCACCGTCAAAGGATCTGTGTAAAGTTGTCCATCATTTTGTTCCTTTGTCACGCGAGGGATTCCTCGAGCAACATTTTAAAAGGATATCATGCTCCATCATATTTTTTTTTATCCCCCATGGGTTGTTGTAGGGCTCGGCATGACCGATATTGCAACGACTTGATTGGTTGGAGTCCCAACTTCTTGTACCTAGATCTTGTCGGGGACATGCACGAAGAAAAATAAATGAAGAGCAAACCGCTCTAATACCATTGATCCGGATATAGGATCAGAACAAAATGATTAACATAATGAATAGAATAAACAAAGAGATATGAAGAACACACATATATCCAGTGAACAATATCTTCTATTGAATAAATGAAATAGGCTGAAACTGTAAAACTGCATAACTGAAACACTTGCTCGAATGGTGGTAGCTCTATCTGAGAAGAGATGTGGCCACTACATGCATCTGTCTGAGCATAATGATTACAATGAGGCTCCAGAGGCCTTTTTGATATTACTCAAGAATTCCAAAACTCTATACATCCAAAAACCTAACCCTAGGAGATGAAATGCCAAAATTTATGTGGGCCCCTATGGGTAAGTTGGTACCTCAAATTCTTGAGGTCGTAACTTTTGCATGTGACCTCCATTTTAGGTGCATGATAGTTTGTTGGAAAGGTCTTTTAGAGAAATACACATTACAACGTCAAAATCTAACTCCATCTACAATTTGACTGTGGCGAATCAAAAAAACAATGTTTAGGGCCCCAAAACGGACCTAGAAGTACATCAAGATGTGTTGACATGAAAAAATACAAAATAAGCCAGATGGATTAGGTGGGAGGCCACTAGTATCCACCTGGAAGATATGTAGGGATTCAAACATCCTCGAAAGTGTAGAACCCACAATTACAAAGAAGTATAGAAGAACGTGATGAACTAAAAAATGTCAAGAGGAGCCAGTTGGAATAGGTGGGTGGTCTCCAATATCCACTTGGATCACTCTTGGAACTTCATAGATCTGGAATGAAGATGGATCTAGGATGGTATTAAAGTTATATCTAATATATCAAAAGTCAAAACAATAGTTACGTCACTATTAACAAAACAAACATTGTTATTCTTTCTCTAGCTCATTAATCCTTCTTGTTTAAGGATGCAAATCACAATGTCAGTTGTGTTGCATTTCGTTTTCATTTATCTCCATCCATTCGTCCTGTCGTTAATTTTGTGAAGGGGAAGTTGATCAGGTGGTAGATAAATGGAGTTTATTCTATATGTGGAAAGTCCTAGTCACTTCATAGTTTGAATCTAAGTCTATCACATATATATTAATTATTTATAACCCTAATAATCATGTCTATTGTCTGGATAAAATCTGTGATAGATTTTCACCATAGATTGAGATATGTGTGTGTGTGTGTGTGTGTGAGAGAGAGAGAGAGAGAGAGAGAGAGAGAGAGAAGAGGGAGAGAGAGAGAGAGATTGTTATGTGTGTGTGTGT
>SNQJ01S0030667.1:121830-132374 GCA_010110895.2 Picea sitchensis | reverse complement strand
CTTTTTAATTATGGAAAGTGGTTATAAGAAGGTTAACCCTAAAATGAGGAAAATGGGTTAAGTGGTCAAGTGGTTATTGGATACATGGACAAGTGGCAATTTGGGCAAAGTTGGACATAGGTGACTATGTGGACAAAGTGGCCTAGGAGATGATTCTAAGGAAGCTACTTGGAGAGTATAAATAAGAGGCAAAGCTCTCTCATTTTAATCACACTTGAGCATATTGAATATATACATATAATTGAGGTAACCAAAGGATATCTGAGATGAATTTCAATGGGAAGGTTAAGTAAAGAAGGCCAAAATTCAAGGGAGGATAAATTCTTTTGATGATGTTTTCTAAGGTATGTTATTTATAGGTCATCTCACCATTTTCACAATAACTTTTTTTCTAGAATGATTGAGACCGTTAAATTGGGAGGCCATTGAGAAAACATATCCAAGTATCTGTGGTACAAATTTAAGCTTGTGGGTCATTTTAGTTTTGGAGTTACACTCCGTGAAAAGTAGGGTTTGTGGCTAGTCCAGAAACTAGTCTAAAACAAGTGTTTCAGATAAAAATGTCATAACTTCTTCATAATAGATACAAATTTAGTAATATGAAATTTGTTGGTTAGGGTACAGACTGTATTATTATGTGTACAATTTTCATATCCATACAACAAATATTCCGTGTGGGGCACTCTCTACAAGTTCTCTCTCTAGAATAAGCCAAAATTCAACAAGGTGTGTCATTTTTTCTATAACTCCTTTTCTGAGAGGTTCTAAGTAGTGACCCCTGGAGGAATTGCATAAAACACACTGGAAAACATTGTGTACTATTTTCAGATCTTTATTCATTACAGGTACATAGGTATGATTATTTCAAGTTAAGGTTGTTGACTAATTCAAAACTAGTCATGTGAGACTAAAGTAAAGTTTGATGAAAATGCTAGTCTCTTGCTGTTAAAGTTAAGGAAGGTTTGCATGTATGTGATCATATACACCAAGTCTATTACAGAGTTACAAATCAGATTTGGATGATGAAATTGATGAGGGATTTTGGTTAAGGTACATGTTGGGTACATGGTTCAGACAAGTAGTTGATAAGTTGGCACATACATAAGGTGTATAGTTGATGATGTTGGTACATCTTGATGAGTCATAGTTGATGAGTAGTTGATACATGATTGGTACATACTTGGTACATGGTTGGGGGCACTTGTTAGTAGTATTGTTGACACATGGTTTATGGATGATGTAGCATACTTGTATTGTTATATTATTAGAAGGACATATTGATCTTGGTGATGATTATGAGTTGTTGTGTTATGCTTGGTTGATGCACATCTTTGACAGTTGTCTTGGTGATTAATCTTGGTGAGTAGATATGATTTGGTTGATGAGATTGATGAGATAGGTTGTTTGGACAAGTTGTTGTGACAGGTTATTCGTACAGTTTTGGTACATGGTTGATGCACTTATTCATGGTACAGATTGAGGTACAGGTTGGTGAATGGTTGATGCACTTATTCATGGTACAGATTGAGGTACAGGTTGGTGAATGGTTGATGCACTTGTTTATGGTACATGTTGATTACAGGTTGTTTGGTACATGTTGATGCATGGTTGATGCACTTTTTTATGGTACAGGTTGATTACAGATTGATGTACAGGTTGATGCATGGTTCAGGTTATAGTTACAGGTTTTTTTGGTACAGGTTGATTGGTATAGGTTTACAACAGTATATCTCACAGTGATAGTGTGACAACAGTTCCATCATTATACTTATATACTAGGGTGGTTGGATGGGGCAAGGATAGGTGGTTGTAGCCACCTTCAGGTTGTAGTCGGAGAACATAGGGGGTTGTATCCTCCTTATGGTTGTAGCCAATGAATTGGGGAGTTGGATCTTCCCTTAGGTTGTAGCCTGAGAAACTAGGGGTTTGGAGCCTCCTTCCACTTGCAGCTGGAAAACAAAGAAAGTTGGTGCTTCCAATGAATGAAATTCTTAAATACATATAAGAAAAAAACATTCTGTGGTTTTCTCACTCTTTGGGTTTCCAAGTAAAACATGTGTACTATGTATGTGTGTGATTGCTCATTTGTTCATTGTTTATTTACTCCGCAACTATTGGATGATAATGCTACATTGATATAACACTTGCATTTTATGGTGAAAAAGGATATTATTTCTTTATTATTGATTCACCCCCCCCTCTCAGTAATCCAACAATTGATATCAGAGTCGGTTCCTTCAGAAATCAATTTAACCATTGGAAGGAGATCATGGATTATTATGAGAATGGAGTACCAATGTTTAATGGTCAGAATGGTTTTAAGTATGTGATGTGGAGCAGAAGGATGAAAGTATTTTTACAGGCATAGGGACATTATATTTGGCTATTAGTTGTTACAAGATATGATAGTTCAAAAAATGAAAAGAGTGCAGCCAAGAAGGAATTGAAGAAGAATAGAAAAATAGCAATGGATTTCATCTGGGAAGGATTACCTAATCCGGTAAGAGAAAATGTTGGTAAATGTTCATCAGCCAAAGAAATTTGGGATAAGTTACATGACATATATTATTCACCCATCGCAGATTCATAAAATGCCAATGAATATGTAAATACAAAACACGAAGAAAGATGCTTATCATGTCAGACGGATTTAGATTCAGAAGAGTATGAAAAAGCATAAGTTGATTACAAAAAAAAATTGATCAGTGCAATTTAATATCTAAAGAAAGAAAGAGAAGAAAACAAGTCACCAAAGAAAGAATTTATGAAGCAAAAGGAAAGTGTTCAAGGTTTCGAAAAAGATCAGCAGGTCATCAAGAATTTAAGAGAACAACTAGAAGAAGCTAGAAGAATTGAAGAAACTCTAGAATATAAAAAGAAATGTTTAGAAGCCAACATAACAACAAAAAAGGAAGAAGCATAAAAGAGAGAAAAGATATTGATGGATCATCTCAAGGAAAGAACCAATGAATTAAACCAACTTGAGGAAGAGTTTGGTCAAGAAGAGAGAATACTGGAAGAAGAAATAATTACATTGAAAATCCAACTTGAAGAAGCAAAGAGAACAGAAGAGGTCATGAAGAAAGAAGAAGAGGTTGATAATCTTGAAGAAGAAGTTGTCACACCAAGAGTCTAAATTGTCAAGCTCAACAAAAACGTTGAAGAGACAGAAACATCCACATCAGTTGTAGAGAATGAAGAGAAGCACTCTACATTGCTAGAAAAGAAGAATGAATAAAATAGAAAGAGTTATGCAAAATTAGTCAAAGGAAGGAATCATGGTCAACCAAAATCTAAGAAAACTAATAAAGATACATTTTCAAGAAGACCATCCATGTTCAAGCCACAAAGAAGCTTCAATCATGATCATGATCAATCAAGGAAAAAATTCAGAAGGACTACACCACAAAGAAGATCATTCATTCCCAGGTATGCAAATTTCTTTTATGGTCATTTTTTTATTGTACTAAATTAGGACATAAGGTTGCAGATTGCAGGGATTATAAAAGAAATGTTCAAGCAAGAAATTCCTATGTGGCCCCAATTAACATTGAATGTTACAAATGTCATAAATATGGACACATAGCTCATGATTGTAGAAGCATGATCGATACTTCCATGAAAGAGAACACTAATATGAGATATAATAAAGTATGGATAAGAAAACACGAAGAACAAGTGAACAAATACCAGGTCCCAAAGATCGCAAGATTGGAAATACAAAGAGATGAAGAAAAATCTATAGAGAAAAAGAAGGATGTCAGATATAGAAATGTTTGGAAAATAAATGAAAGAAAAGAAGGACAAGTGAATAAGGAACAGGTTCAAGAGATTGTACTTTCAGGTATTTTAGTGAAAGATGAATCCATAGATAGAAATAAAGAAGTCAGAGCTCAAAGAGATGATGAATCTACCAATGAAGATGATGATGAATACACATAAGAGAAATAATTATTTCGAGTCATCCGGCTTAGAGACTCCTAGGTAATATGAATATTAGACAGGGGGAGTCTATGCAATAGTTGTGACAGACCAAAGAACCATCCTTCGAGAATCTTGCAGAGTTTGAGAAGACAGATCCAAAGCAACCAGTTAACAAAAGTAATGTTTGATAGATTAATCAAGACTTCATGATAGTATAGTGATAAATGGGTCAACATTATGGACAATTGCGCAAGTAGAGTCTTCGACAATATGGACAAAGATGGATTTGTAAGAATACTTAGCAGGTTTGAACAGATATATGAAAGTGGATGAGAGCATGGATTCATAGATTGGTTCAAAGACAAAGGAACATTATCATAATGGATGATAATTACACAGGAAATGACTTGAACAATGTTAATGGATTCCAAATTGACAGATATTTTCTGGACATGATGCAAAGAGGTCCTACCTATCTCCCCGCAGGGCTCCTGATGCAAGGACCTCCTGCTCACAGGATCGTTCTTTTCCTCCTTTTGCTGAGCTGAAGCGGCTCTTTAGATTCCCTCGAGAATCACTATCAAAACACGACCCAATCCATAGGTCCTTTGTTCACTTGCACGGCCTCTGCACCTGACCGTGAACAATTTCCCCACAGGAAACTGTTGTCGGGCGTTGGGGTTTCGGACTTTCTGTGACCACAAACCACTGTCCTCGTGAATCCCCGATCACCGATGAGCTCTCGGCTCCTAAGCGCTAGCCCTCCTGGCTAAGTTTCCACCATATGACCACTATTACCGTGTCCGTGGCCTTACCTCCCTCGCAGCCTCGCGACTCGCTATATCAAACCCTCGATTTTCCACCTCTCGACACCCGAAGTGCCGAAGTGCCGAGGCGCACGATATTTGACCTTTCAACGATCTCGTATCTCGCCGAGACTTTGCACCTCGCAAGATCGTGAATCCTGATGCCAATACTTCGGGACTTCTCATGGCGAAATCCCGAGGTCTTTGTGCCACTTGTCTTCCATTCGCCGACTCCGCTATGGCCCACACTTCCCTCCAGCTATCGGGATATCAGGATATTGCTTTCTCGCAACCTCGCGATTCCCGTGGTCAAATTCCCGAGTCTTCTCTTGCGAGGTTCCAATGCACGATCCCACGTGCGGATCCAACGGTCCTCCCTCGGTCCGGATCCAATGGTTATCCTCCTTCTCGCGCCTCGCGTCCTCGTGACTTTGAGTACCAAAGGCTTGGGCCTTTACCTTGCGAACTTCCGAGTTCACGAGATCCTTGAATATCTGACACGCGTCCTCTTCAATGGACGGTCCCGATCCTCTTGTTCCTTCACCGCTTCGCGTCCTCACGCCTCACGACTTTGAACACCCAATACTTGGATCTTCACTCTGCGAGCTCCCGAGCTCGCGAAATCTCCGATCTTTGACACCTTTCCTCCTCAAATGGATGGCTCCAGATCTCTCTCTCCTTTGCCGCTCATGACTTAGAGCACCCAACACTTGGGCTTTCAACCTGCGAACTCCCGAGTTCGCGAGATCACTGATATCTGCCACCTGTCCTCCTCAGATGGACGGCTCCTGTCTTCTCACTACTTCGCCGCTTTGTGTCCTCGCGCCTCGCGACCCTTGACACCAAAGCTCAACCCTTTCACCTACGAGCTCCCGATATGACGTCAGCTAGGCCCCACAACATGGATCTCTCGCCTCCTCCCCACTCGTGAAGTTGGATGACTTCCTCCTCCAACCTCCGATGCCCGAGTTCCTGATGTGGGTAATCTCGTAACACACATCCGCTCCCAAACGAACGGTCCAGATCAAATCTCGCTAATTCTCCATCCCTGATGTTGAGGGACTCTCTCCTTGCTCCCGAGGCTTATCTCCCTCGTAGCTTCTGCAGATCCGACGACAGTCGGGTATCTACCCCAAATCTGACGACTCAGATAATCCTCGTCGTGCGCTCCTCCTCCAGAGGTTAAACTCCGCGCAACTCCTGCAGATCAGATGGTTGTTGGGGATTCTGGGCGAGATCTAACGACTGAGATCCCTTTCTCCGGTACGCTCCTTCTCGGATGCTTCCTGACCGTGAACACCAACGGTACAGATTCTATCGGTTGATCCAATGGCCAATGTTGCTCCTCCCTGAGCTTCCTTCGCGCTTTTCTTCCCAGGCGTGGAAGAATTTCCTATTTCTCCAAGGCCTCAACCTTGGCTCCTTTCCTCTGTGAACTCCTCAGTCTCTGAGTTCACCTGTGCACATAAAAGCGTTATCCTTCCTGATCTTGTATTTCTCGAACCCTTAAAGGATTCTGATGTTTGCGCTCCTGCAAAGTCTTCTCATGCACACAGCATGCTATCCCTTATGAGCTTACGCAACCACTCAGACCCCTTGGGGGATTTTATCCTTCTTCTCCCTCAGATGGAGAATGAATTGGATGCCCTCCTAGCTATCCTTCAATCCAGCAACCTTTGGTTGAGGGCTTCTGGGTATTCAACAACCCTGTGAAGGTCCATCAGTGGACTCTCCCTTCACAACACAGAACTCAAAGATTTCTCTTCACCTCTGTGCCTATCTGCACACTTTCTCGACGCCCTCCTGGCGGAGTCTCTTCTCCATAGAACGTTCAACAGTTCTGGGTCCTTGTGCACCTATGTGCTTGCTCGATGCCCACCTGGCAGAGCCTTCCAGAATCCTCAGTGATTCTGTTTCCTTGAACTCACGGTAGAGTTCCTTCCTCTTCTACACTCCTTGCTCACACATGCTCAATGACCACCTGGCAGAGCTTCTCAGAACTCCTCAAAGCTTCTGAATTCTATCTTCAAACTCTCAAAAGAGTGCTTCCTTCAACACCTTGTGCTTACGCTCAATGCCCACCTGGCAGAGCTCCACAGAACTTACAACAAAGTTCTATCTGCAACTGTGTTCCAGCTACACAGCCTTGCCTCTATGGTATTCAGCAACCTTGAGGTCTTCTTTTTCTGAGTTTTTGACTTCAGCTTCTGTGCCTCAACACGTCTTTGTCTAACTCGTCAGAGTTTAGAAGTGCATCCTCAGTGCACCGGCTCTTAGAACCCTCAACATTCTGTCACACCCTCCTGGTATGAAGCCTCAAAGACCTCCAACCTGAATCAAACAAACTCCTGCCGAATGCACAACTATAGTATACATTCACGACATATATATGGAACACACACAAACATGCATATAAGACAAAATAATGCAGGAAAAACTGCTATGTTATATTAAAATGGAAAATGCCTGTATTTTACAATGGTGTTCCTGAGCTCTCTCTGGCTCTACCACTCAACACCCTCTCTAGCTCGTCTCTACTACTCCAAATGAGATCTAGAAATCTCTTTTACCTGAGGGCTCATCGAGCGCTTCCCTCCAGGTCTACCTACTCTAATAAATTACATTCAATGGATGTCTAGTCCAACATCTGGATCTAGATCTCAGCCGATCTAGCATTTAAAGCCAATCCTATCTAATGCCTGCACAAAGGCACGGCTTCCATGGCTCACCAACCTAGAACATTTCAATTACATTAAATTCAAATTTGAAATGAGGTTGCGCCTCCATTAAATGCGCGATTTGAACTCGCTGGCATGGCTGGCTGATGTGGAGAGATGCTCCTGCATCATACTCCACAGCTGCAAAAATCATGAGCTCCTGCTCATGAGCTTCCACTGTAGCTGTTTGGAAATCCTCCTGTATCCCAAATAAGTTTTTGGAGCTTCCCATCTACTCCATATTGTTGCTGCTTCTTCCGCTGCGCTGCTGCTGCTGCTGCCTTTTCACTGCCCAATTTCTCTTCCCTGGTAGTCTGCGCTGATCTCAACATCAACTCCCTGATTTCGTTGATCACTTCGTCCAGCTGCTCCAGTGGATGGCTCTGCTTTTACAGTCTCCTCAGCTGCAAAAAATTTTGGCCATTGGGAAGATCATCACAATCTCCCATGCCTCCTTCTTCCATTTCCAACTTCACCTGTTGGATGTGCACACTCTGCACTTTTACCCTTTCCTCCAGGGCTTCTAGTTGATCCCACAGATCAACAAAGCACATGCTGTCTGCTTCTTCTTTTTCCTCTGCTTCTACAGCTTCCCATGTTGCAGTCTTTTCAGCTTCATGGCTGAAAATGCTGAGCCATTCCTCAGAATGCTCGTCATCCTCTTCTTCGTCTTCGGCTGTCATCTCCAATGCTACAACTCTCTCAGCTTCCTGGCTGAAGTCATTGAGACACTCCACATAATGCTCATCTTCCTTTTTGTCTTCTTCTGCTTGTACTTGGGCGGTCTCACACACCTACTCCAATTCTTCCTTGACAGTCATCATCAGCTGTGACTGTTCTTTTGTTGTTGCTGCACCTGCAATACAACTTTTTGCCTCCTCCTGGGAAAATGGTAGGAATACTGAAATTCCCCCAATCATCATAATATCATTCTGATCTTTCACCTCTTCTGTCAACTACACCTGTTGATCCTTTTCCATCTTCTCTGAATTTATGAGACCATCAGACAGTCTCATCTGCTCTGTCAACACCTCCATCTGATTCCAACTCACTTCGGAGTTTATGAGACCCACAGATAGTCTCATCTGCTCATCCCTTCCCACCTGGCAATATGGGATGCTTCCGCTGCTTCCTTGGCAAACTATGAGATCAACCGATCCCATCTTCATCATCACTCCTTGCTGAATTGAACTCTTCTTTGAGTCCATGAGAATTTTAGACAGTCTCAAATGTTCATCTCTGCCCACCTGGCAGTGTAAGATGCTTCCGCTGCCTCTCTGGCAGTCTTTGAGATCCCTCAACGATCTCTTATCATTGCCCTGCTGGAAATGTGAAATTCCTTGGCTGTCCTCCTGACAGTCCATGAGATCCTCAGCTGATCTCAACTCGTTTCCCACCTGGCAAACCATAATTTCCTCTTCTCTGCCCTCCTGATAGTTCTTGAGATCATCAACCGATCTCATCTCTGTTCCCTGGCCCATCTGGCCATTTGGAAACCTTCCATTGCCCTCCTGGCAGTCTATGAGATCCTCAGACGATCCCAATTTATCTTCTTCATTATCCCAATCATCGAGACCCTTTCCAGTCTCTGGCCAACAGTGACAAATCATCTTTTCTTCTATGGCCTTGAGGTTTTCAACATACCTCAACCATTTTCTCAACAGCCTGTGCTGTCTCATGACCATCAGCTCCCTGACTGGCCACTTTGCCTTTTCCTTCTGCATGGGCCATTCATAAACCCATCTCTGCTTGGATTTCTTATCCTGCCTCATCCGCAGTTCCAACTTCTCTATGTCTGCTTTTAATTCATAGAGCTTTCTAGTTTCTTCTTTATCCCATTCGGCAAGCTTTTCTGCCTTGCTTTTCTTTCTATGGCCTTCAATAGCCATCTTGTTGTCCCTGTCTGCCTCCCTGGAAAACCTGTTGTTGTCACTCTGCATCCCTGAGTGTTCCAGCTTCATTCTTCTCACACTCCTTCTGACTGTCTATGGACTGCTGCCTACCTGCAAACAAGTCCTTACAGAGCTCCTCAGCAACTCTGTCTTCTTTCCTACTTTCCCTTTTCTCCTCGGATCTTGAGAGCTCTGATACCACTTGATGTGTATCAGAGTGCTTTAGTTCCTCATTCTCCTCCTCGCCTGAAATATACAGACGAGATATCAACTCTGATACCACCTGATGCAAAGAGGTCCTACCTATCTTCCCACAGGGTTCCTGATGCAAGGACCTCCTGCTCACAGGATCATTCTTTTCCTCCTTCTGTTGAGCCGAAGCATCTCTTTAGATTCCCTCGGGAATCACTATCAAAACACGACCCAATCCATAGGTCCTTCATTCACCTGCACGACCTCTGCACCTGACCGTGACCAATTTCCCCACAGGAAACTGTTGTCGGACGTCGGGGTTTCAGACTTTTCGTGGCCGCAAACCACTGTCCTCGTGAATCCCCGATCACCGATGAGATCTCAGATCCTAGGCACTAGCCCTCCTGGCTAAGTTTCCACCATATGACCACTATTACCGTGTTCGTGGCCTTACCTCCCTCGCGGCCTCGCGACTCGCTATATCGAACCCTCGATTTTCCAACTCTCGACACCCGATGTGCCGAGGCACACGAGAGTTGACCTTTCAATGATCTCGTATCTCGCCGAGACTTCGCACCTCGCAAGATCATGAATCCTGACACCAATACTTCGGGACTTCTCGCGGCGAAATCCCGAGGTCTTCGNTCAGGATATCGCTTTCTCGCAACCTCGCGATTCCCATGGTCAAATTATCGAGTCTTCTCTCGCGAGGTTCCGATGCACAATCCCATGTGCAGATCCAACGGTCCTCCCTCGGTTCGGATCCAACGGTTATCCTCCTTCTCACACCTCATGTCCTCGTGACTCTGAGTACCAAAGGCTTGGGCCTTTACCCTGCGAACTTCCGAGTTCATGAGATCCTTGAATCTCTGACATGCGTCCTCTTCAATGGACAGTCCCGATCCTCTCGTTCCTTCGCTGCTTCGCGTCCTCGCGCCTCGCGACTTTGAACACCCAATACTTGGATCTTCACTCTGCGAGCTCCCGAGCTCACGAAATATCCGATCTCTGAC
>SNQJ01S0030667.1:107509-121780 GCA_010110895.2 Picea sitchensis | reverse complement strand
TCCTCGCGCCTCGCGACCCTTAACACCAAAGCTCAACCCTTTCACCTACGAGCTCCCGAGATGACGTCAGCTAGGCCCCACAACATGGAACTCTCGCCTCCTCGCCACTTGTGAAGTTGGATGACTTTCTCCTCCAACCTCCGATGCCCGAGTTCCCGATGTGGGTAATCTCATGACACACGTCCGCTCCCAAACGAACGGTCCAAATCAAATCTCGCTAATTCTCCGTCCCTGATGTTGAGGGACTCTCTCCTTGCTCTCGAGGCTTATCTCCCTCGTAGATTTTGCAGATCCGACGACAGTCGGGTATCTGCCGCAAATCTGACGAATCAGATAATCCTCCTCGTGCGCTCCTCTTCCAGAGGTTAAANATCTAACGGCTCAGATCCCTTTCTCTGGTACGCTCCTTCTCGGATGCTTCCTGACCGTGAACACCAACGGTCCAGATTCTATCGGTTGATCCAATGGACGATGTTGCTTCTCCCTGAGCTTCCTTCGCTCTTTTCTTCCCGGGCTTGGAATAATTTCCTATTTCTCCAAGGCCTCAACCTTGGCTCCTTTCCTCTGTGAACTCCTCAGTCTCTGAGTTTGCCTGTGTGCATAAAAGCGCTATCCTTCCTGAGCTTGTCTTTCTCTAACCCTTAAAGGATTCCGACGTCTGTGCTCCTGCAGAGTCTTCTCATGCACACATCGTGCTATCCCTTATGAGCTTACACAACTACTCAGACCCCTTGGGGGATTTTATCCTTCTTCTCCCTCATATGGAGAATGAACTGGATGCCCTCCTAGCTATCCTTCACTCCAGCAACCTCTGGCTGAGTGCTTCTGGGTATTCAGCAACCCTGTGAAGGTCCTTCAGTGGAATCTCCCTTCACAACACAGAACTCAAAGAGTTCTCTTCACCTCTGTGCCTATCTGCACACTTTCTCGACGCCCTCCTGGCGGAGTCTCTTCTCCACAGAACGTTCAGCAGTTCTGAGTCCTTGTGCACCTATGTGCTTGCTCGATGCCCACCTAGTAGAGCCTTCCAAAATCCTCAGTGATTCTGTTTCCTTGAACTCACAACATAGTTCCTTCCTCTTGTGCACTCCTTTCTCACACACGCTCAATTCCCACCTGACAGGGCTTCTCAGAACTCCTCAGAGCTTCTGACTTCTATCTTCAAACTCTCAGCAGAGTGCTTCCTTCAACACCTTGTGCTTACGCTCAATGCCCACCTGGCAGAGCTCCACAAAACTTACATCAAAGTTTTGTCTGCAACTGTGTTCCAACTACACAACCTTGCCTCCAAGGTATTCAACAACCTTGAGGTCTTCTTTTTCTGAGTTGTCGACTTCAGCTTCTGTGCCTCAACACATCTTTGTCTGACTCCTCAGATTTCAGAAGTGCATCCTCAGTGCACCGGCTCTCAGAACCCTCAGCGTTATGTCACACCCTCCTGGTATGAAGCCTCAAAGACCTCCAACCTGAATCAAACAAACTCCTGCCGAATGCNACATTCACATCATATATATGGAACACACACAGGCATGCATATAAGACAAAATAATGAAGGAAAAACTGCTCTGTTATATTAAAATGGCAAATGCCTGTATTTTACAATGGTGTTCCTGAGCTCTCTCTGGATCTACCACTCAACACCCTCTCTAGCTCGTCTCTACTACTCCAAATGAGATCTAGAAATATCTTTTACCTTAGGGCTCATCGAGCGCTTCCCTCTAGGTATACCTACTCTAATAAATTACATTCAATGGTTGTCTAGTCCAGCATCTGGATCTAGATCTCAGCCGATCTAGCATTTAAAGCTGACCCTATCTAATGCCTTCACAAAGGCATGGCTTCCATGGCTCACCAGCCTAGAACATTTCAATTACATAAAATTCAAATTTGAAATGAGGTTGGGCCTCCATTAAATGCGCGATTTGAACTCGCTGGCATGGCTGGCTGATGTGGAGAGATGCTCCTGCATCAGGACACATGCAGTGCATACATCAGTTCACATTCAAAATAGAGTAATGGTCAGAAAAAAAATGACAAGACTCCCTATGAACTATGGAAAGGAAGCGCAGACAACAACCTCTACATCAAGGTAACTCAAGGTAGTATTTTATTAATTGAAATTTATGTTGATGATAATTTTTTGGAAGTACTAATGACAGGTTAAGCCAGAAATTTGCAAAGGATATACATAATGAATTTGAAATGTCATTACCTGGAGAACTATCATTCTTTTTGGGTCTTTATATATGTCAGAGCAATCAATGAATTTTTATTTCTCAAACTAATTATATCAGAGAAATGCTAAAGAGGTTCAGAATGGAAGATTGCAAACTAGTTACCACTCCTATGCAAACCAGTTGCAAGTTGAGAAAAGATGATGATTCAAAGTATATAGAACAGAGGTAATACATGTCAATGTTTGGTATCTTACTATATGTGACATTATCCAGATCATATATAATGCATGCAGTTGGACAGGTGGCACGATTTCAAGCAACACTAAAGGAATCACATGTATTAGCAGTGAAGAGGATTTTCAGATATCTCAAAGGAACAAAAGAGTTGGATTATGGTATCCAAAAGGAAAGGATCTATCACTTATTGCCTACACAGATGCAAATTGGGCATGTTGCATTGATGCCCGACGAAGCACCAATGGAGCAACGTTCTACTTGGGTGAGTGTTTAGTATTATGGTTGAGCAAGAAACAATCATCAATATCCTTATCTACAACAGATGCAAATTATATTGTAGCAACATCATGTTGTACACATGTTCTATGGATGAAACAAACTCTGACAGATATACATGTTGAGTATGATGAGCCCATTCCAATCTATTGTGATAATACAAGTGTCATCAATATCTCAAATAACTTGGTGATGCACTACAAGATGAATCACATTCCAATCAAGTATCACTTTCTATGGGAATAGGTTGCAGAGAAGAACATCAGAGTTGAATATGTGGGCACAAAAGAACAAGTGGCAGACATCTTTACAAAACCGCTTCCACGAGAAGCCTTTGAGTATCTTTGTCAGAGACTAGGAGTAATTTCTACTCCAAAATGAATGCTTATCTTATATGTCTTAGATGTACACGAGGAAGCACCATACATAGGGAAATTTAGGTTGGGAGATCAATTTCAGGAAGATTTCAGTCAGGGGGAGTATCCCCAAGGACAGTTCAGTTAGGGGGAGCAACTCCATATGGAAAGATACATTTTCCATTGATGACAAAGGGGGGTATATTTATCAGATGCAAGATAGAAATGCTTAGAGAGAGAGAACAAAGGCATGTAGATAGGGGGATCAGCCCAAGGAGAGTTCAGTCAGGGGGAGCATCCCCAAAGGGAGATACCCTTTTCCATTGATGTTAAAGGGGGAGAGATAGAAACATTGATGAGTATTATAAGCATGAATGTTATCATGACTAAGTGTTGCCATCAATGTTGGTGTTGCCATCAATGCCAAAGGGGGGTATTGTCAGACAGTTGGATTAGGTTGATGGACAGTTAGTATGGATTGTTGGTTTCCATTGATGTCAACCATTGGAGAGTTTTATTATAGATTGATGTCAACCCTTAGTGATTGATTTCAACCCTTGGAGAAATTTTGGTAGCGGATTCCGGTAGCACAAAGGTTTGGGTAATGGACCCAAGTTTGTTTGATGTATAATGGTATGAGTTTTAATATATTTGAAGGTACGACTATTCTATATGGGTAGTACATGTCATGCCATTTCTGGTGGTATGTGGAACATCACATAACTGCTCACGGTTAGAGAGTTATGGCCATGTGAAGTTGGAGAACCCAGGTTTGGGTAATGGAACCAAGTTTGTTTGATGTATAATGGTATGAGTTTTGATATATTTATAGGTAAGACTATTCTATATGGATAGTACATGTCATTCCATTTCTTGTGGTATGTGGAACGCCACATAACTCCTCCCGGTTTGAGAGTTATGACCTTACGAAGTTGAAGGAACCTCATATGATTGGCTTGAAACCCCAAAAGGTCAAATAAGTCAAAGTGCTTGCAAATAAGAGATTATTTAAATAATAAAGTTAAGTGACAAAGTCAAACATGATTATTTAAATAATAAAGTGAAGTGACAAAGTCAAAGAGGATTATTTAAATAATAAAGTGAAGTGACAAAGTCAAGGAAGATTATTTAAATAATAAAGTAAATGGAGAACTTTTTAATTATGGAAAGTGGTTATAAGAAGGTTAACCCTAAAATGAGGAAAATGGGTTAAGTGGTCAAGTAGCCATTGGATACATGGACAAGTGGCAATTTGGGCAAAGTTGGACATAGGTGACTTTGTGGCCAAAGTGGTTATGTGGACAAAGTGGCCTAGAAGATGCTTCTAAGGAAGCTACTTGGAGAATATAAATAAGAGGCAAGGTTCTCTCATTTTAATCACACTTGAGAATATTGAATATCTACAGGTAACTAAGGTAACCAAAGGATATCTAAGATGAATTTCATAGCGAAGGTGAAGTAAAGAAGGCCGAAATTCAAGGGAGGATAAATTCTTTTGATGACACTTTCTAAGGTATGTTATTTACAGGTCATCTCACCATTTTCGCAATAATTTTTTTTCTAGAATGATTCAGACCGTGAAACTGGGAGTCCATTGAGAAACCATATCCAAGTAGACATGGTATGAATTTCAACTTTTGGGTCGTTGTATTTTTTGAGTTACACTCCGTGGAAAATAGGGTTTGTGGCTAGTCCTAAAACTAGTCTAAAATAGGTGTTTTGGGTAAAAACATCATAACTTATTCATAATAGATCCAAATTAAGTAAGACCAAATGTGTTTGTTAGAGTACAATCTGTATTATTCTGTGTACAATTTTCAGATCCATACAACAAATATTCTGTGTGGGGCACACTCTTCAAGTTCGCTCTCTAGAATAAGCCATAATTCAAAAAAGTATGCCATTTTTTCTATAACTCCTTTTTTGAGAGGTTCCAAGTAGTGACACCTAGAGGAATTACATAAAACACACTGACGAAAATTGTGTACTACTTTCATATATTTATTCATTACAGGTACATAGTTATAATTATTTCAAGTTAGAGTTGTTGACTAATCCAAAACTAGTCATGTGAGACTAAAGTAAAGTTTGATGAAAATGCTAGTCTCTTTTGTTAAAGTTAAGGAAGGTTTGCATGTATGTGATCATTTATACCGGGTCTATTACAGAGTTACAAATCATATTTGGATGATGAAATTGATGAGGGCTTTTGGTTCAGACAAGTAGTTGATGAGTTGGCACATACATGAGGTGTATAGTTGATGATGTTGGTACATCTTGATGAGTCATAGTTTATGAGTAGTTGATACATGATTGGTACATACTTGGTACATGGTTGGAGGCACTTGTTAGTAGTATTTTTTACACATGGTTTATGGATGATGTAGCATACTTGTATTGACATATTGTTAGAAGCACATATTGATCTTGGTGATGATTATGAGTTGTTGTGCTATGCTTGGTTGATGCACATCTTTGACAGTTGTCTTGGTGAGTAGATCTAATTTGGTTGATAAGATTGATGAGATAGGTTGTTGTGATAGGTTGTTTGGACAGGTTGTTGTGACAGGTTATTCGTACAGGTTTGGTGCATGGTTGATGCACTTATTCATGGTACAGGTTGGTGAATGGTTGATGCACTTGTTTATGGTACATGTTGACTATAGGTTGTTTGGTACAGGTTGGTGCATGGTTTATGCACTTGTTTATGGTACAGGTTGATTACAGGCTGAGGTACAGGTTGATACATGGTTCAGGTTATTGGTACAACTTTTTTTGGTGCAGGTTGATTGGTATAGGTTTACAACAATATATCTGATAGTGATAGTGTGACAACGGTTCCATCATTCTACTTATATACCAGGGTGGTTGGATGGGGCAAAGACAAGTGGTTGTAGCCTCCTTTTGGTTGTAGCAAGAGAATTGGGGAGTTGGAGCTTCCCTTAGGTTGTAGCCTGGGAAACTAGGGGGTTGGAGCCTCCTTCCAGTTGCAACTGGAAAACAAAGGAAGTTGGCCTTTCCAATGAATGTAATTCTTAAAGACATATAAGAAAAAACATTCTGTGGTTTTCTCCCGCTTTGGGTTTCCACGTAAAACACTGGTGTACTGTGTATGTGTGTGATTGCTCATTTGTTCATTGTTTATTTACTCTGCAACTATTGGATGATAATGCTACATTGATATAACACTTGCATTTTATTGTGAAAAAGGATATTATTGATCTATTTTTTATTGACCCCCCCTCTCAGTAATCCAATAGTAAGTTTTGCAAATTATGAATTTCCCATTCCTTTTCCTATTGATATCTTGAAGTCAAATATTTTTCCCATGTGTGGAAACTAGAATACCTCCTTTCCTCTTTTTACTCTTCTATTTCAAAGTTGACAGAATACACAGTAGTAACCCTGTTGTGTATGCCAATTGGCATACACAACATGGTGACTATTGTGTATTCCATAAACTTTGAAATATACAAGGACAAAGAGGAAAGGAGGTATTCTGGTCTCCACACATGGGAAAAATATTTGAATTCAAGATATCAATAGGAAAAGGAATGGGAAATTCATAATTTGCACAACTTACCACCCATCATTTAGACTGTGACTCCTATGTATGCCAATTGGGCATACACAACAATCACCCTGTTGTGTATGCCAATTGGCATACACATCAAATTGGCATACAAAACATCAATGTTGTGTATATGTATGTCATACACATACAAAACAATGATGTTGTGTATGCCAATTGGCATACACAACAATGATGTTGTGTATGCCAATTGGGCACACACAACAATGTTGTGTATGCCAATTGGCATACACAACAAGCCATTGGGGCTACTTCGTATGCCAATTAGCATACACAATAGGTAGAGGCACTGCTTGGTATGCTTCTTTTTGTGTATGCCAATTGGCATACACAACAAGCCCCATATGCCTGTTGTGTATGCCAATTGACATACACAATAGCCATGGGAAAAACCATTTTTTGAGTTGGATTGTTTTCCAAAACCTATTTCCCCAGTGAAAAGTAGTATTGGCAATAAATAATACATTTGATCATCTCAACACAAACCTCATAGCAAATTTGGCATAGAAAAAGAGAATGTTGTCATATGGGAAAATCATTATCATAGATACTTTGATGCCAGTATGCAACAAGGCACCCATTTTTCATTCAATGAGACAATATAAGTAATGCCACCAACAAATTTTCTTGCATTTTGACGTCAAAATCAATTTGTATTATGATCATTATATTAGAAATAAATTCAGAATACAACGAAAGAATCCCGTGCAGTCAATGATGAAACTCAACAACAATTACTAGCTTCAAGGTTGTCCATAGTGGCATAAAAATGTTGTTTCAAGTTTGACATTTTCTTTTCAAAGAAAAAAAATCACGCTGTCCTTTATATGGTATTTATAACTTTATATTATTAGATATGCACTAATGCAAAGTTTAGAGAACACCAATGGAATGCGTAAGCATATTTCCCCTACAATGTTTAAACTGACAACAATAACCTATTAAACATATAATATGAATGAAATAAGATGTCAATAAACTCAATAATGCATTGCTAGTAAATAGGAAAGAGAAAAATCAATAACAAAATCAACATATTGTGAGATATGCAAAGTTTAACCACAATGTTTCTTAAACTCTTCTTCAAATCATTGGGTTCAACTACTTTCTTAGGAAAGTAGTGACAAATCATAACATAACATAGCATGTAAAATGATAATAACTCAACCATTGAATGTTAAACAGTTAAAACATAGCTTAAGAATTTGGTTTTTATATAAAATTACTAATAGAACGGAAAATGTTATGATCATGACCAAAATGAAGAGACAAAACTATCTCAAGGTGTGTAGGTGATCTCATCTCCATCATCATCAACATCATTGTATTGAGACATTGTAGAGGCATTATCACTACTAGCACTCTCCTTTGGAATATCTCTAAGCAACACATAATCCTCATTGATGTGACGTGTGGATGTGGAAGATGATCCCACAACCGGTGCTTGTGAAGATGGATTTGATGCACTAAAAACAAGGGGAACTTCTCATACTATCCTTGAAGAAGATGTCTTCACCTCCAAGTATTTCATCCACAAGTGTAAATTGCAATGAATTCTAGCTAGATATGCTAGTTTTCTAGCTCCTAGATGGTTTCTCTTCTTTCTATGGAGGAATTCATGTGTTCTCCAACTCCTCTCACATGTCGATGCACTAGTGACCTATTTTTTTACATGAAAACAATATTATATTAGTACAAAAATTTACATGTAACAATTTTCAAAGGTACATAAAAACTTAAAATAATTGTGATGCCTTACATACCTGACTCAACACCCTAATTGCAAATTTTTGCAATTGAGGTGTCTCGTATCCATGAAGAAACCACCACTGAGCAGGGGTGAACTCTGGATGGCACATATCCTGCATCGCCCTTGTCGTAGTGAAAGCATGGCCAATCCATTTCCTATATGATATTGACTGTACTCGTATTTGATCTTGTATCTCAGGATCATGATACATTCTCTCCATACAATAATAAAATCTTTCCATGACATCTCTATCCTTAGGTACATGAAAGTAATTAGGTGCTAGAAAAATCCCTGCAGCATGCAATGGCCTATGGAACATATACCACCTTTTTTCCACAATGTCACAAATTGGTTTATATATTGATCGATCATTACTACATATCGATGATATGTTGTCTTTTACCATGTCCATGCCTTCATATACAAAACCCATGCATGCAACATTAGAATCAACCATCCTTAAAATTTGTACAACAAGCTCACAAATAGAGATAATATTTTCTGCACATGACCAAAAAATTTCACTGAAGATTGTATTCTCTACTAGTTTACCACCTTCTGACCTTGACAAAGTAGCATTCACCCACTCTTCATTGCATACAAATTATCTTAATGCAACCTTTTTCTCTACCACCCTTTGCGGTCCAATGAAATGGGTGGAAAACCTAGTGTCACTAGATCTGAGTAGATTTCTAGTTTTGTATTTTCTAAATGTACTCAAACTTAAACGATGATTAAGAATAAATTTCACCATTTGTCTTGCTTGAGATATATTTACCTGCACCCAACCTATTTTACCAATGTCATGAAGTGCTAGATCAATACAGTGTGTTGCACAAGGTGTCCAAAATAACTTAGGAAAATGCTCCATCAATAAGTCACCAACACGAACACAATTGGATGCATTATTAGTGACAACTTGGACTACATTGTCCTCTCCAATATATAAGATGGTGTCCCTCAATATCTCAAATAAAAATTCAGCAATATTTGTTTTTCTCATACAATCAATGGTAGCCAAATGAATCACTTCCCGAGGACAACAAGCAAGGGTGTTCACGAGAGGTCTAGACTGATGATCGGTCCAACCATCACTAACTAGAGTGCATCCATAAATGGTCCATGAATCTCTTATAGGTTTAACTCTTTCATCTATTCTATGTTTTCTCCTTTCAATGCCTTTGGTCCTAAGACTTTCAAATCTTGGAAGAACATATGAGGGGCCAAAATGACCAACCTTCTTTAACATATCCTGAAACAATTGACTTTTAATAGTATTGAAAGAGATATTGTATCCAATGAAAAAATCATACACTGCATCATCTACCTCCTTTTGCTCCAATGGCTTCCAAGCTTTCTTTAATGTTAGTTGTGTTGGATCAACATCTAGTAAATTACGTTCTCTTTGTGATCCATATGGAATAGAAGGTGTTGTAGATGCCATGAATGATGGGGGAGTACTTGATGTTGAATTGATGACATTTTCTCTTCCCATGAGTGTATCTTCTGTCCTTTTTCTTCTTGCTTCTTGGACTACCTTTCCTTTCTTATGTCCATTGATTTATTCACTTAAAATTTCCTTCACATCTTGCAAAATTTTAGTACATTCTGCCACTCCTCCACCCATTCCACCAACAATTCTAAGGAAATGATCTCTTGCCCGAGTCACTGATGTCCCACAAGTATTATTGCATAACTTGCAATAAATTTTTTCATCGCCTTTTTTTTCAAGGTATTTCCACTCAGGAAGTTTAGATCTAGGTGCCATCAATTTTCTCGAGAGAGTCTCAAAGTATTCTATTGACAACGAAAAAAAAAACATCAATACAAATTCAACGAACAATATTTTCACATATTTTGCAAAACAAAATTATTCAAAATATTATTGTTAAGTGGGCTAGGGCATTCTAAGCAGCCCTACTTGATGAAGAAATCATTGTGTATGCCACTTGGCATACACACTAGGCCCATTGGTCTACTCAGTATACCAAGTGGCATACACAACAACCCATTAGGGATGTTGTGTATGCCAAGTGGCATATAGAACATCCCATTGGGGTTGTTCTGTATGCCAATTGGCATACACAACAACCCCAACAACATCCCCTGTGGGTTGTTGTGTATTCCAATTGGGCTGATGTGTATGCCAATTAGCATACACAACCCCAGTCCATAGTGGGTTGCTCTGTATGCCAAGTGGCATACATAGAAGCCCACTAGACCTGTTGTGTATGCCAATTGGCATACAGAGAAACCCCAATAGCCCCAATGGGATGCTCTATATGCCAATTGGGATACATAATAGCCCATTGGGCATGTTGTGTATGCCACTTGGCATACAAAAAAGCCTATTGGGGCTGCTGTGTATGCCAAGTGGAATACAAAACAAGCCATTGGGCCTGCTATGTATGCCAAATTGGCATATATATCAACCCCAATGGGTTACTCTGTCAGAATATAAGAAGTGAGACGATGCTACAATATTGACACTAAAAGGGTCGCTTTTAAGAACTGATTAATTGTACAGGTCAAGGTTGGTGAAGAGGAAATAAGAAGGGAAGAAATTTGGGGCAGCATAATAACAGTCTTTAACTAAGGGTTCTACATGCTATGAAAACACCTGAAGATACTTCAAGCTGGAAAAAACACTAATCTAACTAACAATGTTAGAATCAAAATGAAGGAAATATCCCCTAAACAGACTTCAAGCACATAACAAGAAAGGATCATGCATTCTTTACCAGTAGAATTATCATTACATTACAGATGTGCCTTTATATGAGCCTTCTTGAAGCCCTCAAAGTGGGGAGGTAGCTTAAGTACAGGCTGAATTCATTCTCACAATGTTATAGTTTTAAGAACTCATTCACTTGTGAGAAAAACATAATCAGATGCAATTGTCATTTCAACATGATACATGGGAAATAACATACTTTTTAGTAATCCTTTATTCTTTCCTCCACTAAATATTTGTATTCGACCTCATAAAGACCACTCATTTCCCCTGGCAGATTGCTTTCTGTCCTCTTTTTCTAAAAGTGAAGGATTTCTTTACGTGTATGCAACTACCTTTTAAGTAGCTTCCTT
The DNA here is from genome assembly GCA_010110895.2 of Picea sitchensis. Taxonomy (NCBI): domain Eukaryota; kingdom Viridiplantae; phylum Streptophyta; class Pinopsida; order Pinales; family Pinaceae; genus Picea; species Picea sitchensis. The sequence continues at coordinate 110,305 of SNQJ01S0030667.1, read as the reverse complement.
TCCTGTTTTTTAGTCGATGATGAGAAGATTAATTTCAATTACAACATGCAATGTGTTTGTTTTCTTTCTATTTTTGGATGGAAGAGAAGATTCATCTGCTACATTCAATTACATTCTTATACTAAAGCCCATTAAATATGGACTTTTCAGTCATTGTTTGACCAAATGTCCATTACATGCTAAAAAATTCAATGGTTCACACCTTTTTTCGCTTCACACGATACAAAATAATCCCATGAAAAGTTTCATGACATATCATGTGTAAGATGTCCAAAATGTGTTAACACGAGGGCTTATGTTTGTAGAATTCAAACAAGCCAATACCCGATAGGCTTAAGCATACGTGGGCTTGAAACTAATCTATAATACTGGAAGGTTCTTGGATTCAAGGACTATGGTTAAAACTTTTGGATGTACAACTGTAAGAATCCATTGATGTATATCCATGTTTGTTGAATTATCTCTGACAGGTTATTTTCAAGACTTGCCTCCCCTTGATATTTTTGACCACCATAAAGTTTATCCTCATTACAACATTGCTAAAACTACAATGTGATTATCCTAAAGTGTTTGATTTGATTCAGTATAAGGGATTTCCAGTATACTCAATTTGTGTTGAATAACACTTACAAGTTGGTAAGTCTTCTCTATGATCCGAAATTGATCTTTTAAAGGCTATGGTTAAGTTTATGTATGGGCTGATTTACCATTTAGGAATCAAGAGATGAAGAAGATTTTATTGAATGAATGTTGTAGCCGTCATAAAGAATGAAAAATAGAAAGCAAACATCAAGAGCAACAAACCATAACGTCAAAGATTGATAACAGAGTTCGACACAAATTTGCCTACGTCTCCGAGTATTTGTCTTCAGTGTGAGGCTTCTTATTAATCCTTAATTATTAAAAATAATATCAAGAAAGGCTTACATAGCAGCTCCTGAAACCACCTTTCAAATCTGCAACTTCTGTACAAAAACAAACATCACCAATGGTTGCAACAGGTAATTCTGAGACTTTTTTGTATGAACTCGAATATGCTTAGCTTGACATCTTTGGATCTGGAGGCACTTTTCTATTTGGCTACTCGAATGAAAAAGCATAAGCCATATTTAGACTCCCCTTGAAATTCTGCAACTTTTGAGTATAAATTCGACCTACTTCTAAACATGCCCTCGAGACCTCCCCTCGACACAAATCCCATTGTTGTGCCTTGTCAGATCTATACAGTTCGTACAGTCTCGAAATGTGTGCCCAAAAAAATCATTTTTCTCGATTTTCATGCCAGGGTAAATAAGCCAGACTCCACCAAATTTAGCAATAGTTAGCCAAACTTAGTGACAGTTAGCCAAACTTAGCGAGATTTTGCTAGATTTGGAGGATCACCACCAGATTTGGTGGTAACCACCAAATTTGGTGGAACCGCCAAACCAATTTGACCTTCCAAAAGGTGCCACATGGATCCTCCTCATTGGGCCATGTGTCACCTCATCATTGGCCTGAGCTATGTCATCATGCCACGTCAGCTTGCCCAGTCAACCGCGATGTCAACATCCATACTGCCACGTCAGCCTGCCCAGTCAACCGTCATGTCAGCCTACCTAGTCAGTTACCACATCATCATCCATACTGCCACATCAGTCTTCCCAGTCAACTACCACATCATCATACGTATAGTGCCATGTCATTGTCCTTACAATGCCATGTCATCATTCATACAGTGCCACGTCATCATCCATACAATGCCATGCCATCATCAGTACAGTGCCACATCAACATTCGTACAATTCCATGTCATCATCCATACAACCATGTGTCACATTCATACAGCGCCATGTCATTGTCTGTACAACAACGTGTCACCTCTGTACAATGCCATGTGTCGCTTTCGTACAGTTCCACATGTCACTTCCATACAGTTTTACATGTCACTTCCATACCGTGCCAACTCAGCCTGAAAATGCCAAAAATGGATGACATGTGTTAGCTCCTAACACATGTCACGTCACCCTACTGACATCATCGTGACGTACTAATGACATCATCTGCCACGTCATTTGTATGGACTTTGACCTTTGACTTTTTTCCCTATTTGGGAAAAAGTTCAGAACGCAATAACTTTCACATATGGTGTCCATTTTCGGAAAAAAAAATATATGGTCAGAATCGACACGACGAGCCCTACGCAATGGCGCTGGTTTTGTACGATTCTAATAAATTTGAAATTTTGGCCTACCTGGATCCATTTTGGATCACTCTATGAGATAAGTGCAGTGCTTACCATATTTTAAAATAAGTTATCGTATTCTTTTGTTGCTTAAAAATAATAGCTTTGAATTTTTACTCAAGTTATTTTGTGCTTACAATATTTTGATTTTGCGTTGATGTTTACTTCAACTGCAAATTGACCATCACATCATGATTATTCTTTGACAATGGAGAGGAGATATTTATTTTGAGATTTTGTAAGTCCATTGTCATTTCATCATTTTTTTTAAATAGCACAGGCAATTGTGAAGCTTTTAACATTGGTTGTTGTAGTAGTGTAATGCATGGCTCTCACAACTTTATTTTGAATGTACTTAAATCATAAGATTGATCTTGATCTGTACTGATTCCATAAAGGAATATTTTATTCATAATCAAGTCTCAACCTCAGGGAGTGGTATAGGAAGGAGGGTATTAATGTGAAACCAAATGCCAACATGGGCATATGCCATTGTTTAGAGAATTTAGACTGTTGGTGGATTTAGTAACATACAAAACTATCAATACAAATAGCTAACCACACTGGAAAAA
>SNQJ01S0030667.1:87444-107499 GCA_010110895.2 Picea sitchensis | reverse complement strand
AATCATAACATAACATAGCATGTAAAATGATAATAACTCAACCATTGAATGTTAAACAGTTAAAACATAGCTTAAGAATTTGGTTTTTATATAAAATTACTAATAGAACGGAAAATGTTATGATCATGACCAAAATGAAGAGACAAAACTATCTCAAGGTGTGTAGGTGATCTCATCTCCATCATCATCAACATCATTGTATTGAGACATTGTAGAGGCATTATCACTACTAGCACTCTCCTTTGGAATATCTCTAAGCAACACATAATCCTCATTGATGTGACGTGTGGATGTGGAAGATGATCCCACAACCGGTGCTTGTGAAGATGGATTTGATGCACTAAAAACAAGGGGAACTTCTCATACTATCCTTGAAGAAGATGTCTTCACCTCCAAGTATTTCATCCACAAGTGTAAATTGCAATGAATTCTAGCTAGATATGCTAGTTTTCTAGCTCCTAGATGGTTTCTCTTCTTTCTATGGAGGAATTCATGTGTTCTCCAACTCCTCTCACATGTCGATGCACTAGTGACCTATTTTTTTACATGAAAACAATATTATATTAGTACAAAAATTTACATGTAACAATTTTCAAAGGTACATAAAAACTTAAAATAATTGTGATGCCTTACATACCTGACTCAACACCCTAATTGCAAATTTTTGCAATTGAGGTGTCTCGTATCCATGAAGAAACCACCACTGAGCAGGGGTGAACTCTGGATGGCACATATCCTGCATCGCCCTTGTCGTAGTGAAAGCATGGCCAATCCATTTCCTATATGATATTGACTGTACTCGTATTTGATCTTGTATCTCAGGATCATGATACATTCTCTCCATACAATAATAAAATCTTTCCATGACATCTCTATCCTTAGGTACATGAAAGTAATTAGGTGCTAGAAAAATCCCTGCAGCATGCAATGGCCTATGGAACATATACCACCTTTTTTCCACAATGTCACAAATTGGTTTATATATTGATCGATCATTACTACATATCGATGATATGTTGTCTTTTACCATGTCCATGCCTTCATATACAAAACCCATGCATGCAACATTAGAATCAACCATCCTTAAAATTTGTACAACAAGCTCACAAATAGAGATAATATTTTCTGCACATGACCAAAAAATTTCACTGAAGATTGTATTCTCTACTAGTTTACCACCTTCTGACCTTGACAAAGTAGCATTCACCCACTCTTCATTGCATACAAATTATCTTAATGCAACCTTTTTCTCTACCACCCTTTGCGGTCCAATGAAATGGGTGGAAAACCTAGTGTCACTAGATCTGAGTAGATTTCTAGTTTTGTATTTTCTAAATGTACTCAAACTTAAACGATGATTAAGAATAAATTTCACCATTTGTCTTGCTTGAGATATATTTACCTGCACCCAACCTATTTTACCAATGTCATGAAGTGCTAGATCAATACAGTGTGTTGCACAAGGTGTCCAAAATAACTTAGGAAAATGCTCCATCAATAAGTCACCAACACGAACACAATTGGATGCATTATTAGTGACAACTTGGACTACATTGTCCTCTCCAATATATAAGATGGTGTCCCTCAATATCTCAAATAAAAATTCAGCAATATTTGTTTTTCTCATACAATCAATGGTAGCCAAATGAATCACTTCCCGAGGACAACAAGCAAGGGTGTTCACGAGAGGTCTAGACTGATGATCGGTCCAACCATCACTAACTAGAGTGCATCCATAAATGGTCCATGAATCTCTTATAGGTTTAACTCTTTCATCTATTCTATGTTTTCTCCTTTCAATGCCTTTGGTCCTAAGACTTTCAAATCTTGGAAGAACATATGAGGGGCCAAAATGACCAACCTTCTTTAACATATCCTGAAACAATTGACTTTTAATAGTATTGAAAGAGATATTGTATCCAATGAAAAAATCATACACTGCATCATCTACCTCCTTTTGCTCCAATGGCTTCCAAGCTTTCTTTAATGTTAGTTGTGTTGGATCAACATCTAGTAAATTACGTTCTCTTTGTGATCCATATGGAATAGAAGGTGTTGTAGATGCCATGAATGATGGGGGAGTACTTGATGTTGAATTGATGACATTTTCTCTTCCCATGAGTGTATCTTCTGTCCTTTTTCTTCTTGCTTCTTGGACTACCTTTCCTTTCTTATGTCCATTGATTTATTCACTTAAAATTTCCTTCACATCTTGCAAAATTTTAGTACATTCTGCCACTCCTCCACCCATTCCACCAACAATTCTAAGGAAATGATCTCTTGCCCGAGTCACTGATGTCCCACAAGTATTATTGCATAACTTGCAATAAATTTTTTCATCGCCTTTTTTTTCAAGGTATTTCCACTCAGGAAGTTTAGATCTAGGTGCCATCAATTTTCTCGAGAGAGTCTCAAAGTATTCTATTGACAACGAAAAAAAAAACATCAATACAAATTCAACGAACAATATTTTCACATATTTTGCAAAACAAAATTATTCAAAATATTATTGTTAAGTGGGCTAGGGCATTCTAAGCAGCCCTACTTGATGAAGAAATCATTGTGTATGCCACTTGGCATACACACTAGGCCCATTGGTCTACTCAGTATACCAAGTGGCATACACAACAACCCATTAGGGATGTTGTGTATGCCAAGTGGCATATAGAACATCCCATTGGGGTTGTTCTGTATGCCAATTGGCATACACAACAACCCCAACAACATCCCCTGTGGGTTGTTGTGTATTCCAATTGGGCTGATGTGTATGCCAATTAGCATACACAACCCCAGTCCATAGTGGGTTGCTCTGTATGCCAAGTGGCATACATAGAAGCCCACTAGACCTGTTGTGTATGCCAATTGGCATACAGAGAAACCCCAATAGCCCCAATGGGATGCTCTATATGCCAATTGGGATACATAATAGCCCATTGGGCATGTTGTGTATGCCACTTGGCATACAAAAAAGCCTATTGGGGCTGCTGTGTATGCCAAGTGGAATACAAAACAAGCCATTGGGCCTGCTATGTATGCCAAATTGGCATATATATCAACCCCAATGGGTTACTCTGTCAGAATATAAGAAGTGAGACGATGCTACAATATTGACACTAAAAGGGTCGCTTTTAAGAACTGATTAATTGTACAGGTCAAGGTTGGTGAAGAGGAAATAAGAAGGGAAGAAATTTGGGGCAGCATAATAACAGTCTTTAACTAAGGGTTCTACATGCTATGAAAACACCTGAAGATACTTCAAGCTGGAAAAAACACTAATCTAACTAACAATGTTAGAATCAAAATGAAGGAAATATCCCCTAAACAGACTTCAAGCACATAACAAGAAAGGATCATGCATTCTTTACCAGTAGAATTATCATTACATTACAGATGTGCCTTTATATGAGCCTTCTTGAAGCCCTCAAAGTGGGGAGGTAGCTTAAGTACAGGCTGAATTCATTCTCACAATGTTATAGTTTTAAGAACTCATTCACTTGTGAGAAAAACATAATCAGATGCAATTGTCATTTCAACATGATACATGGGAAATAACATACTTTTTAGTAATCCTTTATTCTTTCCTCCACTAAATATTTGTATTCGACCTCATAAAGACCACTCATTTCCCCTGGCAGATTGCTTTCTGTCCTCTTTTTCTAAAAGTGAAGGATTTCTTTACGTGTATGCAACTACCTTTTAAGTAGCTTCCTTTCCTGTTTTTTAGTCGATGATGAGAAGATTAATTTCAATTACAACATGCAATGTGTTTGTTTTCTTTCTATTTTTGGATGGAAGAGAAGATTCATCTGCTACATTCAATTACATTCTTATACTAAAGCCCATTAAATATGGACTTTTCAGTCATTGTTTGACCAAATGTCCATTACATGCTAAAAAATTCAATGGTTCACACCTTTTTTCGCTTCACACGATACAAAATAATCCCATGAAAAGTTTCATGACATATCATGTGTAAGATGTCCAAAATGTGTTAACACGAGGGCTTATGTTTGTAGAATTCAAACAAGCCAATACCCGATAGGCTTAAGCATACGTGGGCTTGAAACTAATCTATAATACTGGAAGGTTCTTGGATTCAAGGACTATGGTTAAAACTTTTGGATGTACAACTGTAAGAATCCATTGATGTATATCCATGTTTGTTGAATTATCTCTGACAGGTTATTTTCAAGACTTGCCTCCCCTTGATATTTTTGACCACCATAAAGTTTATCCTCATTACAACATTGCTAAAACTACAATGTGATTATCCTAAAGTGTTTGATTTGATTCAGTATAAGGGATTTCCAGTATACTCAATTTGTGTTGAATAACACTTACAAGTTGGTAAGTCTTCTCTATGATCCGAAATTGATCTTTTAAAGGCTATGGTTAAGTTTATGTATGGGCTGATTTACCATTTAGGAATCAAGAGATGAAGAAGATTTTATTGAATGAATGTTGTAGCCGTCATAAAGAATGAAAAATAGAAAGCAAACATCAAGAGCAACAAACCATAACGTCAAAGATTGATAACAGAGTTCGACACAAATTTGCCTACGTCTCCGAGTATTTGTCTTCAGTGTGAGGCTTCTTATTAATCCTTAATTATTAAAAATAATATCAAGAAAGGCTTACATAGCAGCTCCTGAAACCACCTTTCAAATCTGCAACTTCTGTACAAAAACAAACATCACCAATGGTTGCAACAGGTAATTCTGAGACTTTTTTGTATGAACTCGAATATGCTTAGCTTGACATCTTTGGATCTGGAGGCACTTTTCTATTTGGCTACTCGAATGAAAAAGCATAAGCCATATTTAGACTCCCCTTGAAATTCTGCAACTTTTGAGTATAAATTCGACCTACTTCTAAACATGCCCTCGAGACCTCCCCTCGACACAAATCCCATTGTTGTGCCTTGTCAGATCTATACAGTTCGTACAGTCTCGAAATGTGTGCCCAAAAAAATCATTTTTCTCGATTTTCATGCCAGGGTAAATAAGCCAGACTCCACCAAATTTAGCAATAGTTAGCCAAACTTAGTGACAGTTAGCCAAACTTAGCGAGATTTTGCTAGATTTGGAGGATCACCACCAGATTTGGTGGTAACCACCAAATTTGGTGGAACCGCCAAACCAATTTGACCTTCCAAAAGGTGCCACATGGATCCTCCTCATTGGGCCATGTGTCACCTCATCATTGGCCTGAGCTATGTCATCATGCCACGTCAGCTTGCCCAGTCAACCGCGATGTCAACATCCATACTGCCACGTCAGCCTGCCCAGTCAACCGTCATGTCAGCCTACCTAGTCAGTTACCACATCATCATCCATACTGCCACATCAGTCTTCCCAGTCAACTACCACATCATCATACGTATAGTGCCATGTCATTGTCCTTACAATGCCATGTCATCATTCATACAGTGCCACGTCATCATCCATACAATGCCATGCCATCATCAGTACAGTGCCACATCAACATTCGTACAATTCCATGTCATCATCCATACAACCATGTGTCACATTCATACAGCGCCATGTCATTGTCTGTACAACAACGTGTCACCTCTGTACAATGCCATGTGTCGCTTTCGTACAGTTCCACATGTCACTTCCATACAGTTTTACATGTCACTTCCATACCGTGCCAACTCAGCCTGAAAATGCCAAAAATGGATGACATGTGTTAGCTCCTAACACATGTCACGTCACCCTACTGACATCATCGTGACGTACTAATGACATCATCTGCCACGTCATTTGTATGGACTTTGACCTTTGACTTTTTTCCCTATTTGGGAAAAAGTTCAGAACGCAATAACTTTCACATATGGTGTCCATTTTCGGAAAAAAAAATATATGGTCAGAATCGACACGACGAGCCCTACGCAATGGCGCTGGTTTTGTACGATTCTAATAAATTTGAAATTTTGGCCTACCTGGATCCATTTTGGATCACTCTATGAGATAAGTGCAGTGCTTACCATATTTTAAAATAAGTTATCGTATTCTTTTGTTGCTTAAAAATAATAGCTTTGAATTTTTACTCAAGTTATTTTGTGCTTACAATATTTTGATTTTGCGTTGATGTTTACTTCAACTGCAAATTGACCATCACATCATGATTATTCTTTGACAATGGAGAGGAGATATTTATTTTGAGATTTTGTAAGTCCATTGTCATTTCATCATTTTTTTTAAATAGCACAGGCAATTGTGAAGCTTTTAACATTGGTTGTTGTAGTAGTGTAATGCATGGCTCTCACAACTTTATTTTGAATGTACTTAAATCATAAGATTGATCTTGATCTGTACTGATTCCATAAAGGAATATTTTATTCATAATCAAGTCTCAACCTCAGGGAGTGGTATAGGAAGGAGGGTATTAATGTGAAACCAAATGCCAACATGGGCATATGCCATTGTTTAGAGAATTTAGACTGTTGGTGGATTTAGTAACATACAAAACTATCAATACAAATAGCTAACCACACTGGAAAAAAAAATGTTGCAAGTATTATCCAATACTCCATGAACCCTAACCTTGAGAATTTTTGGGTATTGGGGTCGAGGCCATATGCTAAATACCAAGGTAATTAGCAAAACACCCAAGGCAAAAACATTGGTATTTAGAAAAACACACAGGGCCAAAACATGAGTTAACTGTTGGCATGAATGTGTTGTGGATTATCCATGGGATTCTAAGCATTGGAATGATAACAAAAAATAATCTACCATGATCTAAATATTTATCAAAATAGGGAAAAAACATGGAGTTAATTGTTGGCATGAATGCGGTGTAGGTTATCCAGGGGTTTCTAAGCATTGGAACAATAAAAAAAGATAATATGTCGTGAGCTAAGGGAGAAAGGGGATATTCCTAACTTTGGTTCTCAGGAGAGAGAACAACTAAAAGAGACAATATTTGTCTTGTTGTTACCAGTAAAAAAGTGATACTAATTGTGTTGGGGGAAATCTGGATGATGACAAGGAGATTAAAAGTGGCCCATGATGAGCCAAATGAATGCAAATCTGACATCATTTGTGGATTTCTGTGCAATTGGCAATGCCATTCCATGGAGGACCCGTGGTAATTGTTGTGGATTCATGAGGTAGGGGACCTGACTTCTAAAATCATAAAAAAAAATAGAGCATACCTCAGTAACGCTATAGAGGAGACAACGGGTCTACACGACCAGACATTTCAAGTATTCTTGAAGCAAAAACATACTTAAATAGTCATTCTTGACAGGGTTACACAGGTCGCATAGTGGGAAGAATATAAGAAGGCAAGTGGTAAGACTTTACTGCTGCAAACATTAAAATTCAATTTTAAACTAATAGTTTACCAGTAACAGTGAGCAAAGTTGCAAATTAACTCAATTCAACTTTCAAATTTTTGGTGGACCAGTGGATAGTGGACCCTGCTAATGGAATTTGTTGTCTTCTATCCCCTTTGTCTAGTTCTCCACCCCGTGAACCCTCGACAACTGTAGTATGTTATTCCCACTATCCAGTGCTCCACGATGTTAACCTGACAACACCACATAAATAGATTTAGGGTTTTAACTTTTAACCATTTGCCAACAATTTACGATTTTACCATTTTTTTTTTTTTTTTTGCAATTTTTTTTTAGTAAAATACATGGTCAAACAAAACTTCATGTACCATATTTGAATTGTGTGAATTAATACGTGAACCGAACCGAATGGACAAATTTTCGAATTTTTTTACCAATTCGATCGAATTTGGTAACTATGGTTTTAAGAAAAAAATAATAATAAATAAATATAACTTAAAAGAAAAAAATGTATATTTAAGAAACAAGTTTTAAGAAGAAGAAGAAGACGAAGAAGACGAAGAAGAAGAATGATCCAGGTGGATATCAGTGGCCACCCACCTATTCCAATTGGCTCATCTTGGCAGTTTTTTCCTAGTTTTTGGGTCATGAACTTCCAGAGTTGTTTTGAGGCCCTAAACAACATTTTTAGGACTCGCCACAATCAAATTGTAGATGAAGTCACATTTTGATGGGATAATGTTTAGTCTTCGGATAGACCTTTCCAACAGGCTATCGTGCGCCTAAAACGAAGATCATATGCAAAAGTTATGACCCCATGAAGTTGATGTACCAACTTACCCCAACTAGGCTAACATGACTTTTTGCGCTTCATTTCCTAGGTTAGGTTTTTGGATGTCTATGGTTTTGGCATTCATGTTTATTGTAAAAAAAAATTCAGAGCCTCATTGTACTCATATTCTTGCAAATGAGCGTAGCCGTCACATCTCTTATGAGAGATAAGCTGCCACCATTCTAGCAATCTTGTTTCAGTCTGCATTTTACAGTTTCAACATATTTCTTATTTAATAGAAGTCAAGTTTTACTGTATCTCTGTTATTATTCACTTGGTCTTTGTGTTAATATTATAAATATGTGTTTTCATTTCGTTCTGCTCATAAATCTAGATAAGTGGTATTAGAGCAGTCTGCTCCTTATCATTTTTAGTGTATGTCCCCGACGAGGTCAGGGTATAGAGAGTTGGGTCTCGAGCTTGTTTCTCTTGAGGACAACTGCTCTTGCATGCCCAATAAACCTTCCATGGTGGTCCAAAAGAAAGATGATGGGACAATATATCCTTTCAAAATGTTTCTCGAGGAATACATTGAGCGATAAAGGAACGAGATGATAGACAACTTTACACAAATCCTTCGATGACTGCCAACAAGCGATGCATTTACCTCAAGTGGGGGCGCCGCCCCTTTCAAGGTACAAATCAATTTTGATATTCCTATATTTGAAGGTCAAATAGATGTGGATGCATAGATAAATGGTTAAACCTTCTAGAAGGGTATTTTTTTGTCCACAACTTTTTTGATAGAGAAAAGATTACATTTGCGCTCCTTAAGGCCACCCCCCATGTTAAAGATTGGTGGGAGACTTTCTGTGACCAAAATGAAATACAGGGATCCACATTATTTGAAGTTGCACCCACTTGGGGTTCCTTGAGGGATGTTATTAAGGAAAAATACTACCATGTTGGAAGTTATGAAGACTTGTATACAAGATGGACCACACTGTGACAGGAAAGAGACCAAACAGTGCTAGAGTTCACCAATGTCTTCCATACCTTGCGCACCAAGATGGGTATCAAATATTCTTAGTGACAACTGGTGCTCAAGTACATCAACGGTCTACATAGATACATCCAAACATAAATGGAGTTTCTAGACATCTCATCCTTGGGCGTGGCCTATCGATATGCTGTCAAAATCGAGCAAAATCGTAAACAAAAGACGCAACAGTTTGGGTCTAGGAACCCCTCACAGCAAAAGTAGGGCAAGGGCAGCCCCAACCTACAGAACAATGGGAAAACAAAGATGGATAGCTTCAGGACAACCAGTATAAGGCACAAACAAAGAAGGACAATGGAAATATGAAGAAAGACACCGAGAAGTGGTGCGAATTCCATAAGAGCCCCTGGCATAACACTGTTGATTGCTGCTCAAAGAAGTCATTGGTGGCGGAGGTGAAAGCCTCTGAATCAGATGTGAGTTATGACTGAGAGTCAAAACCAGAAAAGGGGAGATGAATTATTGATGTAGAACACAATGCCACTGTTGCTACCACCAATATCCATCCTCGTGAACCAGATGAACCAGAGGAAGGCGAGCGTCTCTTTCATTCACAGATGTGGGTGAAGGGTAATCCACTTCACTTCATCGTTGATAGCGGTAGCCAAAAGAACCTCATCTCAGCATAGGTCATCAAGTGGTTGGCCCTCCCGACATTGTCGCACCCACCACCATACACCATTGGATGGCTCCACCAAGGAAGCGATCTTCGCGTCAACCAACAATGTTGTCTGTCCTACGAAATCAAGCCCTTCAAAGATGAGGTATTGTGTGATGTTGCTTCCCTTTAAGTTTGTGATGTTCTTTTGGGCCAACCTTATTTATGGAAACGTCATGTTTTATATGAGTCTAGGCCTCGTAGTTTTATTATTACTTTGGATAGGAAATTATACATGATACTCGAGGTAGTCCCACCTACTTCCATTTTCTTGATCTCTCCCAAGCAATGCATGAAGTTCATCTCTCAGACCAGAAAGTTTGTCTTCTTCATGATTCACTCTCAAAATGAGTGAAAGGTTGCAACCACATCCATGGCCTCCATGGTCGATCTCTCCACACAGTAGAAGCAAGTGGATAAGGTCATGGAAGAATACAAATACATCTTCTCCTCACCCACTGGGGTACCTCTACACTGTCAGGTCAAGTATTCAATCGATTTGACCCCATCACACTACTACCCAATGGGCAAGTCTATCACCGCTCTTTGTTAGAAAACAAGGAGATCAAGTGTCAGATCCAAGAATTGTTCCAAAAGGAGCACATTCGACTCAACTCATCACCATGTGGAAGCCTAATCGTTCTTGTGCAAAAGAAAGACGAGACCCAATGACTCTACATCGATTGTCAGGCTCTAAATAAAATCACAGTCAAGAACTGGTACCTGATTCCCCGAATCGACGATCTCCTTTACCAACTCAAGGGGAGAAAATACTTCAGTAAGATTGATTTGAAGTTTGGCTACCATCAGGTCCCAATAGAGCAGACAAATGTATGGAAAATTGTCTTCAAGTCCAAAGAAGGTCTTTTCAAATGGTTGGTCATGCCCTTTGGTTTGAAAAATGCCCCAACAACTTTCATGAGGATAATGGACGATATATTGCGGTCTTTCACCAATTATTTTGTGGTGGTGTATTTGGATGACATCCTGATTCCTCATCTACAACAATAATTGGGTGGAACACTTGCAACATATTCAATAGGTTCTGCACACTTTGCAACAGCGCAAGCTATACGCAAATTTGGAAAAATGATCTTTCGACATGGACATGGTTCAATACCTAGGCTACATAGTTGATGTGCATGGGGTGCATGTTGATCTTGCCAAGATCTAGTTCATTCGTGACTGACCATCCCAAATCACACTCACTGAGCTTCAAAGATTTTTAGGCCTTGTCAATTTCTATCACATGTTCGTGTTGGGATTCTCCCATATTGCATGGACCCTCAGCGAAGTAACTAGGGGTGGTGGTAAGGAAAAGTTCATGTGGGGCCTGTCGCAACAACAAGCATTCGACAATTTAAAGAAGCGCTTGTGCTCAGCCCCAGTGCTCTCATTACCCGACCTGCAACAACCCTTTGAGATTGAGATGCTTCAGACTATGTTGTGAGCTCAATTCTCACTCAACATGGACACCCCGTGGCCCATCATAGTGAGACACTATCGGATGTTGTCCGTAAGTACCCTACTTATGACAAAGAAATGTAATCCATTGTGCAAACCTGCGATCAATGGAGGAATTACATTCTTGGGAGGGAGACAATCATCCACACTGATCATAAGCCGATGAAGTTCACACAGACACAGGGAAAATTGCAGAATGATCGCCATTAGAAGTGGTCTTGTAATATCCCCAAGGACGAGCCCTGTTGTAATCATGTTTATGAATTGTAAATCATGTTTTGTAGGCTGGTGAGATGAGTATTGATAAGCTAGTGGGCTTATGTGTTTATTAGGTCGGAGAGCCTAAGTGTTAAAGGCCAGGAGCCTGTTTTTGTATATGTAATTATACAGAACATTAATAAAGATTAAACATCGTTGCATGCAGACCAACCACTAAGAAAGAGTGATGGGGGACTAAGCTTCCACAAGGTGGGTAAGGGAAAGGGGGATAAAATGTTGGAAAGAGGGGCTAAGCTTAGGGGCGTAAGTCCTTGGGAATAATAATTTATTATTATTCCAAAGTGGTGTGAAAGGTATATTTTTATCCTAAGTTCCTGGAAAAGGGAACACATACTTGATGGAGTACATGAAGATTCATGGGTGACATGTGTTGGCCTAGGCACATGCAATTTAACCCAATAATTGAGTCATGATGGGGGTTCACCCTCCATTCTTGTATCCGTTGTATAAACCGTGTTTCTTTTTTCATCCGATCTCTCCATGCCTACCTCACGCAACTCTGAAACCTGAAACTGTGAGACCTCTATGATCAACCGGTGTATTCCATGAATTCCGTCTGGTCTCTGTGTTTGGCCTCCATCATTGACCTCTGCATAATTTTCTTGTCACACATCCTGAAACCGGTAATCCGTGGGCCGATCTATGTCTTATGTGGAACCTGAAACCTAGGTAATCACCTGAGCGTGATGTGTCTTAGCATCTGACCTTTGTCATTTTCGAGCCTATGCCCATTTTCTATTGTGGTCATCCTTGTGTCAACTGAGTGTTGATGTTGTTGCAGTTTCCCTCACTCGATTGGAAGTGAGTTGAAGAGTGTGATGGAGAAGCGGGTTGTTAGGCCCGTGGTAGAAGAGGTAGGTTGTCCAGCATGTGAGAAACTCTCTCCAGGTGAGAGAGTCTGATGGGAAGTGGTTTTCTCCTAGAGAGAGTCCAGCACCAGATACAGAGATCTAATAATTCCTGATATGACCTGTTGCCGAGACCCATAGAGGGAGGTGAAGCACCGATGGATTGTTCTTGTGAAGGTGTATACTCCCGAGTGGAACAAGCATGCGGGGAATGAGATTCCGTGAGTAGTGGGTGTAAGAAGGATCCTAGAGAGAATATTTCTGGTTTCTCTGTGCAATTTTCCTGTAACCTCAGCCTAGTCTAGGATTCCCTTTCCTTGGGTGGAGATTAGTCCTAGCTCGGGAGTGACCCACTGCTGAGCGTGAAGAGAAGTGTGGTCTAAGGCTGGGATATTCGTGGAAGGTCTGTACGTAGTTGGTGGAGTTACTACCGTTTCAAAGATAAGTATCATTATGTGTTTAATTTCAATTAAAATGCATGTCTGTGATGCTTGTAATATTATCATGTATTCCGTTGAATGTATGAATTACTGTTAATTCCATTAATTGTGTATGTTAGCAACAATACTGTGATTACTCTGTATTGTTGGTTAAATTTCATTAAATGTGTTAATTTAACTTAATGCATGTTATATATATGTGTGTATGAGAATGTTCCGTGTAGTAGAGTTTCCTAACCGTGGGGTTGATGGTCGAGGAAGTTATAATATGGTATCAGAGCCCAAGGTTTCAATGTTGAGCCTGGATGGGCCGGATACGTGGTCTTTGGACCTAAGGTTTTGATTGGAAATGGTGTTTAGAGGAACCAATTTCGAACCTTAGAATGTTTATGAGTGCCAAGGGGTCACTTGTTCGTGTTACGAATATTAGGAGGAGTAGAGGTAGACCAAAACCACATACGGCGTGGTATTTGACCAGAGAGAGAGAGATAGCTCAACACTTGGGGTGTTGGAGTCGTAGGATCTATTCAGAAGGAGAGGAAAAACCTTTATGATCGTCAGATCTGGAGAAAGTGTAGAAAGGATAACCTGGAAGCACTTTAGGCTTCGCGATGTCGGTGAAACTGAATGCAAAGGTAAGAGAAAGGTTGAAACCTGAAGCTCTGAAGTATGAAGGAGATCTACACCGTAGATCGTAGGAAAAGAGCCTGACCGTTAGATTAGTGTCCAGGAAGGCAAAGGAAAGTCACTTCGGAGGATTTCAAGTGTGGAGTGTGACAAACTCCTGAAGTCTCGAAGTAGATCACAACCGTCTGTTGCGAAGGACACGTGCCAAGAGATCATGTACTTTGGGTGGAAGTACTTCATGAGGGGGAAAGTGTTGTGAGTTTGAAACTTCTGAATCCCAAAGTTTCGAAGTGAAAGGGTAGACGTGGTGGGGTCGGATGACATCGCCTGGGGTGATGTGGACCTTTCTAGGCGTACCATGTGCCATCGCCTTAGTTGGTGACGAATGTACTATGTGGGCCTAGAGGATAGAGAATTTGAAAGTTTGTAATTCAGGAGATTGAAAGGGAAGCAAGCGAGAAAGCTTCCGGAAATCGAAGTCCCAAAGCTCCGAAGTCCCGAAGTCCCAGAACTCTGACACTTGAGGTTCCATAGTGAGTGTCAATCGTTGGATGCTGGGTAGACGTGGACCGTTTATCCGCTCTACTTCGCGAGTTCGGTAACTTAGAACTCTGAGAGATTGTTGTGTTGTGCTTTGAAATTTATGAGGGTCGAAGACCTGAGTAGCACCTTTTTATCTAGCGCTTGGTCACAACTCATTGTTGCAAGGGTTGGGGCTAAGAGAAAAGGGATGAGGCTTGAAATTGTTACAGATCCGAGTAGAGCTCGGAAAATTCATGAAATCTGAACATTTCTTGAATCAGAATTGTTTATGAATGCTATGGGATTTGTTAAGGAATGATGGCCTCACAAATTCCGGTTGTTTTCACATTGTGTTTGTAGAAGTTTAACGAGTGCCATAACCGATTAGAGTTTCCACTAAGTGCAAAGAAATTGAGGAGGCACATAATGCTTCCAGTTAAGAGAACAAAGCCAAAGGGATGGATATTCATTTGGGAGTTGAAGGGTCAAACTCCAATGGACATGGAGAAGATATAGATAAGGAAGGACATATGATGAAAATCATTGAAATATTGTTGGAAGATGCCCAAACTCATCGAGTAGATAAAATAAATCTCATGAAAGCTAAGGAACAACAGGGAGAATTCAACTTAAAGTTGATGAAAAGTATGGAGAGAATAGAAAAGAAGTTGGACAAGGAGAGAGACTCGAACAAAACAGGGAGTCACCAGACTTCTGAGGGAAGAATATCAAGGAGTGTTGGTAGACACCATCATCACTCCCAAGGTCGCTCCAAGAGGAGGGCACACAGTAGTTCAAGCCCATCTCCTACCATAAAGCACATGAGATCTGAAGTGGATGAACTGAAGGGAGAAACGAATAAGATTAAGTCTCCTACGTTTGATGGAGAACACAAGAAGGAGGAAGATGTCGAAACATGGTTGCTTGGCATGAATAAATATTTTCAACTGCAGAATTATTCCTCTCATGCAGAAGGAAGAATTGCGATGTATCAAATGAAAGGAAAAGAATCCATGTCGTGGGATCAACTTGTGCAGGTGAAACACATTAGAGATAAAGATATCACTTGGAAAGAATTCAAGAGGTATTTCAAGAAGAAATACTTGACTAAAAGATACTATGATAGAAAGATGAAAGAATTTTTTGAACTCAAGCTGGGCAACATGACCATTGATGAGTATGAACGAAGGTTTTTGGAATTACTGAAGTATGTCTCATTCATCAAAGATGAGACTGCCAAGATTTAGAGGTATCTAAGTGGATTGCCACCTTTCATCGGTGACAAGATCTAGTACGATGACCCTAAGACCATGAAAGAAACTATAAGAAGAGAAAAATGCTTATATGAGCAGCAAAGAGAAAAACCTACTTTTTAGAAGGCTTGGGATGACCAGAAAAAGTTTAAGAAAGAGCAGAGGCAGAAGGGAAACAAACCTTCCTTTTTTAGAAACAATCCTCAAGGACAACCATAGTTTAGAGAACCGGGAATGGCTGACGTAGGGGAACAAACACCCATTCAGTGTTGGGGTATTCAGGGAAACCACAAGTACAGAGATTGTCCCCATAAAAATGGCAAAGTGAGAGCTTTCCATAATGTTCAACATGTTGAAACAGTGGAGGACATGGGCAATAGAATGCCAAGGATCTACGCAGCCCTGGACAATAAGCAAGATGAACATCAGTCGCACATGATTCAAGTGGAAGGTATGATCAACAACCATGCCTTTACTATTTTAATTGATTCAGGGGCTAGCCATAGTTATATAGATCCTAGAGTGGTGGAGAGTTTGAAATTGTCGAGAAGCAAACATGAAAATTCTTGGTTAGTGTAGATGGCTACATAAATCAAGAGGAAATTCACTGAGTTAGTTAAGTCATGTTCAGTGGACATGAATAGATTGAGCACAAAGGCTGAATTGAACATTTTGCCTTTAGGTTCTTATGAATTTCTAATTGGGATGGATTGGTTGGACCAACACCATGCCATTCTGGAATGTCGTAACAAGGCATTCACTTGCCTGGATGAGGAAGGAATTCGAAAAACAGTCCAAGGAATTCCTAGAGTTGTTGCTATCAGAGAAATCTCAACAATGCAGCTGAAGAAGTGCTACAAAAAAGGTTGTCAATTATTTGCAGCCCATGTGGAGAAGCGTCTAAGGATGAGGTCTCAAAGATTAGAGATCATGCGGTACTAAAGGAGTTTGAAGATGTATTTCAGGAGGTACCCGGACTACCTCCGAAAAGAGATATTGACTTCTCTATAAACTTGATGCCTGGAGCAGCTCTAGTGTCGAAAGCTCCTTACAGAATGAGTATGCCAGAGCTGAAAGAGCTGCAATTGCAGCTTGAGGAACTCCTAAGGAAGGGTTATATATGCCCAAGCGTGCCACCATGGGGTGCCCCGGTCCTGTTTGTGAAGAATATGGATGAGACATTGATATTATGTATCGATTTTAGACAATTGAACAAAGTGACTGTAAAGAAAAAATATCCTCTGTCGAGGATTGATGACCTCTTCGATCAGTTGAAGGATGCAAAGATATTTTTGAAGATAGACCTCAGGTTGGGATATCACCAGGTAAAGATAAAGGATGAATACATAAACAAGACTGCCTTTAGAACAAGGTATGGTCATTACGAGTTCACAGTGTTGTCGTTTGGGCTGTCGAACACACCCATTGTTTTTATGTGCCTGATGAATGGTGTATTCAGGGACTATCTAGACAAGTTTGTCATAGTCTTCCTGGATGACATTATGGTGTATTCCAAGTCGGAGGAAGAGCATGAACAACATCTCAGGATGGTGTTATAGGTGCTAAGAGAGCACCAATTGTATGCCAAGTTGAGCAAGTGCTCGTTTGATCAGAAGCAGATCCATTACTTGGGGCATATTATTTCGAAGGATGGGATAGCTGTAGATACTGAGAAGATTGAGGCCATCAGAGAATGGTCAGCGCCAAAGAACGTGACGGAAGTCAGATCCTTTATGGGTATAGTTGGTTATTACATAAGGTTAATCGCAGGATTCTCGAGGATAGCTCACCCTATCACTTCCTTGCAAAGGAAGGAGAAAATTTTTTAGTGGACAGAGGAATGTGAGAAAACATTCCAACAATTGAAGCAGCTGTTAACCAGTGCTCCAATCCTGAGGATTGTAGATCTGAATGAAGACTTTGTAGTGTGTACAGATGCATGCAAAGAAGGACTAGGAGGAGTCCTCAGTCAGAATGGATTTGTAATTTGTTATGAATCCAGAAAGTTGAAAGAGCACGAAAAGAACTATGCCACTCATGATTTGGAGTTGGCATTCATAGTACACACTCTAAAGAAATGGATGCATTACCTCATGGTAAGGAGGTTCGAACTGAGGACAGACCATATCGGTATAAAGTACTTGTTTGATCAACCAACCTTGAGCGCTAGACAAAGTAGGTGGTTGGAGTTTCTTTGTGAGTACGATTTTGATATCAAGCATATCAAAGGGAAGGAGAATAAAGTGGTTGATGCACTCAGCATGAGAGTACACAAATTGCATGCTACAACCATTAGCATGTACCGAATTGATATTAAAGGCAGATTTTTGGAAGCTGCAAGTGCAGACTTGTAGTACAAAAAATTGGTAGCGAAGCTACAACAAGGTAAGACACTGTAAGGAGTTGAAGATTATAAGCTTGGAGCTGATGGAATACTTTTGTACAAGAACAAAATTTATGTACCTAATGTCCAGGACTTGAAACTTATGATTTTGAATGAAATCCATAATGTGCCTTATGCTGGGCACCCTGGATACCAGAAGAGTGTGGCAGCAGTCAAAAGACATTACTTTTGGCTAGGTATGAAGAAAGAGATTGAAGAATACATCGCTAGATGTATGGAGTGCCAGAAGGTTAAGGATGAACACAGACAACCAACAAGATTGTTGCAGCCTCTACCCTCTCTTGAGTGGAAGTGGGAGGTAGTGATAATGGATTTCATCACAGGATTGCCCAGAACAGGAAAGCACCATGATTCAATCATGGTGGTGGTGGACAAGCTTACGAAAGCTGTCCATTTCATTTCGTTAAAGACTACTCACAAGGAAGTGAATGTTGATGACATCTTTATGAAGGAAATGGCACAATTGCATGGAATTCCCAAGACAATTGTGTCTGACAGAGACCCGAAATTTACCTCAAATTTCTGGAAAGGGTTATTCAAGGGGTTCGAAACGAATTTGAACTTCAGTACAACCTATCATCCTGAGTCGGATGGGCAGACAGAGCAGGTGAATCGAGTAATAGAAGACATACTAAGGATGTATGTGATGGACAAACCATCTAAATGGGAAGACTACCTACACTAGGTAGAATTCGCCTACAATAATGGGTATCAAACATCGTTGAAGATGAGCCCATTTGAAGCACTTTATGGAAGAAAGTGCAATACTCCAGTAAGATGGATAATCCAATTGATAGGGCAATAGTTGGGCCAGAGTTGCTCAAGGAAATGGAAGAGCAAATGGTAAAAATTAAGCAGAATTTAAAGGTTGCCCAATACAGGCATAAAAGTTAAACAGATAAAAGTAGAACCCACAGAGAGTTTAAAGTGGGCGATCATGTTTTCCTGAAAGTGAAAGCCAACAGAAGTTCCCTGAAGATGGGAAACTGCGCCAAGTTGGCAGCCAGATTTTGTGGGCCATTTGAAATCCTAGAAAGGATTGGGCCAGTTGCATATATGCTTGCATTACCTGCCTCCATGACTGTACATAATGTGTTTCATGTTTCATTGCTTAAGAAATATATATCTGATGCTAATCATGTAATTGATTGAAATGTGATTCAGGTGGAGCAAGAAGGTGTCCTGCAAGTGCATCATGTGCGCATATTGGACTGGAAAAGAAAATAGCTCCTGAATCGAGCCATAGGGCTTGCAAAGGTCTAGTGGACCTGGTACGGTCCTGAGGACACGACATGGGAGCATGAAGATGCTATGCGGGCAGAATATCCGCATCTTTTTGAAGATTTTGAAAATCTTGTTGATGCTATGCAAAAGTTGCATCGAGGATAGTGCAAAAATAAGGGGAGGGGATTGTAATATCCCCAAGGACGAGCTCTGTTGTAATCATGTTTATGAATTTTAAATCATGTTTTGTAGGCTGGTGAGTCAAGTATTGATAAGTTGGTAAGATTATGTGTTTATTAGGCCGGAGAGCCTAAGTGTTAAAGGCTAGGAGCCTGTTTTTGTATATGTAATTATGCAGAACATTAATAAAGATTAAACATCGCTCCGTGTAGACCGATCACGAAGAAAGAGTGATGGGGGACTAAGCTTCCACAAGGTGGGTAAGGGAAAGGGGGCCGAAAGGTTGGAAAGAGGGGCTAAGCTTAGGGGCTTAAGTCCTTGGGAATAATAATTTATTATTATTCCAAAGTGGTGTGAAAGGTATATTTTTATCCTAAGTTTCTGGAAAAGGGAACACATACTTGATGGAGTGCATGCAGTTTCATGGGATACATGTGTCGGCCCAGGCACATGCAACTTAACCCAAGAATTGAGTCATGATGGGGGTTTCATCCTCCATTCTTGTATCCGTTGTCTGAACCGTGTTTCTTTTTGTGTCTGATCTCTACATGCATACCTCACGCAGCTCTGAAACGCGAAACTATGAGACCTCTGTGATCAACCGGTGTATTCCCGTGAATTATGTCTAGTCTCCGTGTTTGGCCTCCATCATCGACCTCTACATAATTTTCTTGTCACGCATCCTGAAACCGGTAATCCGTGGGCCGATCTGTGTCTTTTGTGGAACCCGACACTTGGATAATCGCCTGAGCGTGATGTGTCCTAGCGTTTGGTCGTTGCCATTTTCAGGCCTATGCCCATTTTCTGTTGTGGTTGTCATCCTTGTGTCAAATGAGTGATGATGTTGTTGCGGTTTCCCTCACTCGACTGGAAGTGAGTCGAAGAGTGTGCTGAAGAAGCGGGTTGTCAGGCCCGTGGTAGAAGAGGTGGGTTGTCAGGCTTGTGAGCAACTCTCTCCAGGTGAGAGAGTCTGTTGGGAAGTGGTTTTCTCCCAGAGAGAGTCCGACACAAACTACAG
>SNQJ01S0030667.1:71075-87314 GCA_010110895.2 Picea sitchensis | reverse complement strand
GAGAATCCTTCCAATTGCTCTGTGCAGTTTTACTGTAACCTCAGCCTAGTCTATGATTCCCTTGCCTTAGGTGGAGCTTAGTCCCAGCTCGGGGGTGACCCACTACTAAGCGTGATGAACAGTGTGATCTAAGGCTGGGAGGTTCGTGGAAGGTCTGCACATAGTTGGTGGAGTTACTATAGTTTCAAAGATAAGTATCATTATGTGTTTAGTTTCAATTAAAATGCATGTCTGTGATGCTTGTAATATTATCATGTATTTCGTTGAATGTATGAATTACTGTTAATTCTATTAATTTTGTATGTTAGGAACAATATTGTGATTACTCTGTATTGTTGGTTAAATTTTGTTAAATGTGTTAATTTGAATTAATGCATGTTATATATGTGTGTGTGTGTGTGTGAGAGAGAGAGAGAGAGAGAGAGAGAGAGAATGTTCCGTGTAGTAGCATTTCCCGACCGTGGGGTTGATGGTAAGGGACGTTACAGGTCCACATACTTGAAGTAGTTCCAACTCAACATCAAGTATAAGACATGAAGCACCAACCATGTCGTTGATTGCCTCAGTCACCCTCTAGTTGCTACACTCACCCGGGTGCTAAACTCCTGCAGCCACGAGACCTCCGAGTGGCCCCAACTCTATGAGAGAGATCTTGACTTCTCTGCCACCTACCAAATGTTGGGCGCAAACACAACTGTAACTAATTTCCATCTTCAGGATGGGATGCTGTGCCATATGGGTCATATTTGCGTTCCATCAAGCAAGTGAGCGAAGCTGATTTGGGAAGCCCACTACAGTCGGGTGGCAGGACATTCGACATCGAAAAGACAGTGGCAGTGTTGCAACAACATTTCTATTGGCAAAAAAATTGACAATATGTCAACAAGTATATCAGGTCCTACACTGCATGCGTCATTTCCAAACCAACCATTAAGAAACAAGGCATGTAAACCCCTCTGTCTACTCCTGAAAGGCCTTGGGAATCCATCTCTATGGACTGCATATTGGGACTTCCGTCAACCAAGCGGGGAAATGACTGTGTTTTTGTGGTGGTTGATTGTTTTTCTAAAATGGCAATTCTGGCCACCTGCAAGAAGAGAATCATAGTAGAGGCCACTACCAAGCTCTTCTTTGAATGAGTGTGGGTACATTTTAGGATACCACAAACCATCGTCTTAGATCAGGACAACCGGTTCCTTAACACATTCTGGTCGATCCTCTGGTCATTGCTGGACACCAAGCTCATCAAATCCACTGCCTTCCACCCCTAGATGGATGGTCAAACCGAGGTTGTCAACCAGATGATCGTGCATATCCTGCGAATGTATAATTCCAAGCATCCCCGCACATGGGATGAGAGTCTTCCCTATGTTCAACACAACTACAATATAGCCCTACATAGCTCAACCGACCACAACCCCTTTCAGGGGGGGTTGAGATTTCAACCATTGGGTCCTATGGATGTTGCACTACCCCTTGCGGCCACCCAAGAAGACTCGTCCCATGCTCAAACTGAAGCCGACAAAGCTACCAGATTCATTGAGTGAATCCAGCACATCTACCAACAGGTTCAGGATATTTTACATAAGTCCAATGCCAAGTATAAGAAACGCCATGATTAACACTGGGTGCCACACAAGTTTCAGGTGGGAGATAAAGTTTGGTTGCACTTGCAGAAGGAACGCCTTACAGGGCCCCATCAGAAGCTTCGTCCACTCCGCTATGGACCTTACACCATCACCAAGGATGTGGGTGATAATGCTTTTGGGCTCAACATTCCCCCCTTCCTTGGTTTGCATCCAATATTTAATGTGAACCTCCTTTGGCCATATTTTCCACCATTATTGGACACCTCAGAGATAGTAGAACAATAGACAACAATAGAGCTCAACCCTGACTGCATGGAACATGCATCCACTGATCAGATCGTGGACACACATGTCAAGGCCACCCAACTATTTCAACTGGCTCATCTTGGCAGTTTCTCAGTTGGACAATGTTTTTCTAGCTTTCGAGTCTTGAATTTCCGGAGCTGTTTTGAGGCCCTAAACAACGTTTTTAGGGCTTGCCACAATGAAACTCTAGATGGAGTCACAGTTTGACGGGACAACGTGTAGTCCTCAGATAGACCTTTCCAACAGGCTATCGTGCGCCTAAAACGAAGATCGCATGCAAAAGTTACAACCCCATAAAGTTGATGTACCAACTTACCCCAACTGGGCCCACATGACTTTTGACACTTCATCTCCTAGGATTAGGTTTTTGGATGTCTAGGGTTTTGACATTCATGTTTATTGTAAAAAAGATTTCAGAGCGTCATTGTACTCATCTTCTTGCAAACAAGCGTAGTCATCACATCTCTTCTTAGAGATAAGTTGCCACCATTCTAGCAAGCTTGTTTCAATCTGCATTTTACAGTTTCAACATATTTCTTATTTAATAGAAGTCAAGTTTTATTGTATCTATGTTATTATCCACCGTGTCTCTATGTTAATATTATAAATTTGTGTTTTTATTTCGTTTCGCTCATAAATCCGGTTCAAAGAAGAAGAAGAAGAAGAAGAAAAATAATTAGAATCACGATGACGATGATGATGAAGATGAAGGGGAATTCATGGAATCACAATGATGATGATGAAGAAGGACAATTCATGGAATCAGGATGATGATGATGATGATGAAGGACAATTCATGGAATCACGATGATGATGATGATGATGAAGAACGCTCACTAAAATGGAATTGGTCTATCAGAACTTAAGATGGTAAGTAATTACTTGCAATTATTTACTTAAAAGGGTAAGTGATTACTTGCAATTATTTAAAATTTTATTTGGGGAAATGGAGTATTGTTTTATAAAATTACATTAATTTAGAAGTTATTTTTATTATTATTAAAAAATATAAATTAAATTAATTTAGAAGTTTTATTTATTATTAAAAATATGAATTAAATAAAATGATTTTTTTGAAAATTAATTAATAAATAAAAATGTTTAAGTTAATTAATTAATTTTTTTTTTTAATTGAGTTAATTTTTTTTATTATTATAAAAAATGATTGGTATAAATAATTAATCAAACTTTCATCATAAAACTTTACCCCTGTAAACTTGCACCATTTTCCAACTATTTTGAAAATTTAAATTTTCAAAAATAAATAACTCTATGAACTCTCTATATAAGTGAGTGAGCGCTTGTAAAATCGAAAATACAGTATTGAAGAAAGATTACGAAAACCGCGGTACGCCCATGGAAAGGAAGACAGGGGTAGATAAAAGCGTGGGCGCCGCGGTTTCACGTGAAACATTGAGCGCTCGTTGGGCGGGGTTATGCGATTTATGCGGTGAACAGCGCTTGGAAATGGTGATTGTTGGAACCTCTTTTTTATAAATTCAATCTCACAATAGCCAGCATAAATCTGCAAAGTATTTCAGAAAATTTTAAGCTCTTCTTAATCTTCATCTCTCTGCTTCATCTGCGGTGTATCTCGGTAGTTTTCAGGAGGATCGAGTATATATATGTAATGGCAGATGTTGCATTGATCGTGGCTGAAGATTACCTCATCATCCGCGACAATGATACAAGAAATAGAACGAATGTTAATACAAGAGAAGGAAAGCCCGGGCATCCACGCTCTCAACTCACTGAAGGAATCCTCATTCAGATCAGACAATTAAAGATGAGAAGTGATGGTGTGCAAGGAGTAGCTATCCCTCTGAGCACGGAGATCCTGGAAGGAAGCTTCTCCCCCTAGAATTCAAGCGATGATGGGAAACCGGCCCCTTCTTTGAATGTACAGTCAAATTTATTCGTTGTTTATTGATAAGTATGAGGATCTGGTAACAAACTTACATTTCTTTTCAATTTTGTACAGTTCTTCTTTCTCTTTGTACAGTTATACTTGTAGGGTTTTATGTAACCCTTTCTAGTTATACTTGTAGGGTTTTATGTAACCCTTTCTAGTTATACATGTAGGGTTTTATGTAACCCTTTCTACAGTCAGTCATGGTATGTAACTTTTTCTAGTTATACTTGTAGGGTTTTATGTAACCCTTTTTACAGTCAGTCATGATACCTGGCACCCGTTATGAGACCTTGCGATTGGTATGGTGTGGGTAGCAATATGTTTCGTACATGGTATAATTTGGTATATTGGACAACAATATATGTCCTATTTATGCATCATTCACTGATTCTTCTTAAGATATGGCCGATCGACAAATGGCTGGAATTTGCCATGGGTTGTTGTTTAATTTACCAGATTTGAGGTCGAGGCTCCCTTGTATGCGTTATGGAAAAATTCACTTAAATTTACACAGCATAATAACCCAGAATAAGTTAAGCAAATAGATGTTCTTCCGAACATCTCAAATTCCAGAAGAAATAAGAAGATTTACATAGCGTTATAACCATTAGATTCAGGTCAAAATAAGTTAAGCAAATATATGTTATTCTGTTTCTTTTTCTTAAAATTTGTTTTTAATTTGGCCGAATTGGTAACTGGGCTACTTACTTGGGTGACATAACCTCTAGGCCTACCCCTGTACTCGCATGACATAACCTCCGAGCATATTCCTGCCCATCCACAGTACACATGGCTTTGCAAGGTTCGAACAGTGTACTCTATCATCCACTGATTTACATCTCAGGTAATTTTCTTAAGTTTTGTTGGAAGGATAAATTTAGTTGATTGTAATTAATTTATTTTTTTTAATATAAAGGTTTTAGTCTAAATGTTTTAGGTTTTGACTTTTTTTAGAGCATATTTTCTGTTTAATTTTGTTCAAAATATTGTAAAAATTTATTGGATCTGCATATTTGAGTGACTAAGTCTATATAAAATGTGGCAGGGGTTTTTCAGCCCACTAAATCCATTTATGCATTTAAAAATGTAATTTAAATAATAGAAAATTGTGATTCCATTCAAATTATATTATTAGATTTGGACTCTATAAAGTTTTTTTTAATTTTTTAAGTTATTTAAAAAAAATTAAACTACTTAAATTTAGAAAAATTAAACTACTTATTTATAGATATGAGAAAATTTCCACTCATGAAAAAGTGAAAATAAAATTTTATCCACTTATTAAATTTAGCAGGTTTTTGTAAAATTCAAATAATGTAACAGACCACTGCTGGAAACGTAGCAGTGGTTTAGTTGAAGCTTTTTACCACATTGTAAATTGACAAGTTTTTGGAAAATTCTGATAATGTAGCAGACCATTGCTTTAAACACAGCATTGGCTCAGTTGAACCTTTTTCCATAACAGTAAAAGGGCTCACTTCCCACATGACTGACCCATAAATTGTAGTAATTTTTGTTCTCATGAAAAATGGAAAATTCTAAGAGTACAGAGTAAAATGTTCTAAGTATGGGAAACAGAGTTCATTGCATTATAGTTAGCATATCTGACCGTCTAATGATGGAAGAGATATAAACACAAAGGTTTGGAGTTTGGATCATTGTTTTAGGATATCAACTGTCTTATGGGAGTGGTCTTTAAAAAATATTTTAATTTTAATTTGAAATGTTTTATAAAATTATTTAATATGAAAAATAACTTTAGGTTTTATGGATTGGTTATGTGTTTAAATTTTATGGATTAGTTATGTGTTTATTTTGTTTTAAAAATTTAGAAATTATATATCATATTTTTCTTTTAAGTTCTTATGAACTTGGGTTTATATATTTCTTTTTCTTTTAAATTCTAATGAACTTGGGTTTATATATTTCTTTTTTAAGTTCTTAAATTCTTATGCCAAGTGATTATGGATTTGGGTTAAATAACAATGAATAGAAACTATGAACCATATTTTACTTTGCAAGTGATTTTGGATTTGGATTTAAATAAACTACTTACCATATATTTTTTTTTCTCTCATGTCCTTACTCCAAGTGATTATAGGTCTTATGCCAAGTGATTATAGGTTTGGATTCAAATAAGAATGAACATGAATGCCCAATACCCTTTACATGAAGATATTATTATGCTTCATTGGGAATGGTCTATAAGAGCATTCAAATAAGAATGAGCATGAATGTCCAATATCCTTTACATGAAGATATTATTATGCTCATTGGGAAAGAGCATTCAGAGTCATATTTTGGAACATAATCTCAAAAATTTAACCATATTTTGGAATACAATTTCAATATTTATCATGTGGGGCATTTGGATGGAGCCACATCACACATATTTGCAAGTATAAGTAATCTAGTCAAAAGATCCAAGCAAAAATTGCAAAATAGATAATGGAAATGATCTCATATAAGACTAGTTGATAGAGGACTTGATCAAGATATCAAAAGATAAATTGAAGTTAAAATTTTGGGATATTTAGGTCACTTTTATTTTTTTGAGAATGCCTATGGATAGACACTGCAACCTTTTTGTTGCATTGGATCCCACCTTAACCTCCCTTTATGAAATTGAATTTTGATGGAGTCTCCAAGGACAACTTGTGAAGAGATGGAATTGGAGGGATTATAAGGAATTATGAGGTTTCCCAATAGTCAATGAGTTGTAGTCTAAAAAATAGGGCAATCAATGAACAATTATGTAGAAGTTCAAGCCTACTTAAAGGAATCCTCATTGCTCAAAGCATGAACATCAAAGAGGGGGACTCCCTATTGGAGATATTACACACACCTATGATTTTCTTTTCCTAAGTTTCTTTGGCTATGTTGAGGGTCCCTTAGTCTGAGATATTCTCCCCTCATTGAGAATACTCTCCCCTAGACAAGGGTGCCACATACCCTCTAGTCAATCCTCAGTTACAGCTCAGTTACTGCTCAGTTAGACTAGTTGAGTGAAGTGTTGCATGTCAACTTTGGTTTTATCACCAAGTGTTGCATGCTAACTTCGGGATCATCACTAGTAATGTGCACTTGCATTGGGATCATTAATAGTAAGGTAAATTCCACATGTGTGAGTGATCTTCTCCTCATTTCACTCTAGTTTGACTAGTTAGCTAACGACCACATGGCCAATTAACTAGGACTAGGTGGTAGTAGACTCTAGTGACTGTCAATGTGTGTCACATCTCTCTAGAACACTCCTAATGTGCATTAGTTGACCACTATGGCAAGTTAGTTGTGTGATATAGAGTATATCACTTGTATTGTATCATTTCTCTCATTCGGTTAATAGAAATTATTTCATTCTTTCCTTCATTTTTTTGTCTTCTCTTCACAACATTTGCAAGTTGTGTATGTTCGATTGTTAGCTAGATATTTTGTGTAGGTATTTCAGAAAATCTACATGGTATCAGAGCCCACAAGCTGCTAGCAAGGATTGTCACCAACACTCTTTTGCAGGTATTGAAGACAGAACAAAGAAACAAGAAATATGGAATTTCTCACATCTGCAATTCTAACGCCATATAACTACTTCAACTGGAAGCCAATAATTACCCACATGCTCATGGGTAAAGGCTTGTATCAGATAACCATGGCCACATGAATAGAACCCACTTCTGTAGTGGAAAAATCCAAATACTTCAATCGCATGGATTAGGCTTATGGTCTCCTATGCAGGTCTAATTCTCTCGACCTATGGTTTCACATAGATGCATGAAAGACACCAAATGAGATCTGGACCACCTTGGATGGTCTCTTTGACAAGCAGGATGAAATGAGGGGCCATTTGCTCGAAGTAGAATTGAACTCCTTGGATCCGACGAACTTTGACAATCTCCAATATTTCTTCACCAAATTTAAATCTCTCCTCCGTGAATTGAAAGACCGTGGTATCGATAAATCCAAAGAAGAAAAACAATTGGTTCTTTCTATCATGGAAAAACTTGGAATGGAATACAATGTATTTGTATCCACATTTCATTCTAACAAATTCACCGCAAGAGCAACGTGGACCATGCCTTCATTGTCACAACTCATTGAGGCTTTAACACAGGAGCAGGATAAGATCATTCATATGGGCATAATCAAGGGCCTAAAGGTACATGCACTTGTTGTGCATGACAATAACAACTCTCAGAATATTAAATTCAAATAGAAAGGAAACCAAAAGGCGCATGCAGAGTAAAAGAAGGAAGGGTACTCCAAACCCTTCAATGATTCCTCTGGTTCCAAAGGTGGAAAAAGCAAGCAAGGGAAGAAGTGTTGTTACTGCAATCATGGGAACCATCCAAAATCTGCATGCATGAAGAAGCATATTGATCATATGGCACAGACTCTTCAAAAGAAGAACCTTGGGGTTCACATTCCTGAAGCTTCCAAGAAGAAGTAAGAAGATCAAGCCCCTAAGAAAGGTAATTCTCATGCATTAGTAGTTATTCATTCTTCACCTAACACATGGATTGTAGATTTAGGTCATTCCCACCACATGGAAAACACAAAGGATATTCTATCTTTTGTAACTGCATGCATGGGGCCTCCTATCCTCATGGGGGATGAATCTCTAGTTGAGGTCACCGGAAAAGGGATAGTGGAGCTAGATCATGGAAGCTCTGAGAACGTACTACATGTTCCTCAACGTTCCATGAATCTTCTCTCGGTGTATCAGATTACACAATCAGGATCAGGAAAAAAGGTGGAGTTCACACAAGACTCCGTGTCCATATTCGACATGTAAGACAACTCCAAAATTGTTGTCAAGGAGGTAAATCATAAATCTTGATTATACTTGCTGCCACTAAACCCATGATGCCTCTGCATTGTTATATGGTTCAATCTTTAGAACCGCAGACCTATAGAGAGGTTGCAGGGAACCCCTTCTAGGAAGCAACCATGCAGGAGGAGTACAAATCTTTTCTTGAGAACCAGACTTAGGATCTGGTTTCGCTTCCTTCGGATAGGAAGCTTTTCAAATGTGGATCGGTCTACAGGAAAAAAAGGGCAGCGAACAGACAAGTGAGAAGACACTAGGAAAGATTGGTTGTGGAGGGATTTCGGCAGATACACGAGATCGACTATGATGAGACCTTTGCTCCAGTAGCAAAGTTAGATTCTATTAGGTTGGCCCTTGCCATTGGAGCAGCCAGGGGATGGAAAGTACATCAAATGGACATGAATAATTCTTCTCTTCACGGGGATCTTTCAGAGGAGATTTATATGGAGCAGATACCTGTATTCATACAAAATTCATCTTTAGTGTGTCGACTCAAAAAAATTTTCTATGGCCTCAAGAAGACTCCTATATCATGGTATGCAAAGATGGACTCCTTATTTCTCTCCAACAATTTTGGTCGGCTCAGAATCACATGAAGCAACAAGCAGACCATGGTCATTCAAAATGTCAATTTGTTGAAGGGGACTAGGTGTTCTTCATATGCAAACATATAAGAAAACTTCACTCAAATCTTAACAATGTTAGAAACTCACACCCAAGTTTTACGGTCCTTATACAATTCTTAAGAGACTAGGATCCATGGCATACTAGTTAACTCTACCCTATCACTCAAAGCTCCATCCTCTTTTTCACGTTTTTTGACTCAAGAAAGTGATTGGAGCTAAGTGCCAGACTCAAACCTGCCTCTCTGAATTGGATCAAGAAGGCTCCATTTGGTTGTAGTCTCAAGCAATATTGGACCACCAAAAGTGTCGTCTCCATCAACGCACCATCAAGGGCGTTTTAGTTTAGTGGAAGGATACACCACAAAAAGATGCGACATGAGAGTAAATTACCATTCTGCAACAATTTCAACATCTCAATCCTTGAGGACAAGGTCGTTTTTCAAGGGGGAGGGCATGTTAGGGACCTAACCTCCCTAACCCCTCATGTAAGTAAAATAATACATTTTATATGTAATAAAGGCCGACATTATTAAATACAATCTAGATAACAATGTGAACAATTCTATTGTAAGAATACTTAATAGAAGATTTTGTTGAGCCCGAAAGCTCACAGAGAAACAATTTTACAATAGAAAACAAGAGATCAATGGGAAACACATACAAGACACAAGTTTACATGGTAAAACCCTTTACAGGGAAACATCCACGGGGAAAGGTATCGATATTCTTATTGCTCGGCTCAATAACACAGATTACAATCGCCCGTTTGGGCTTACACTCTTTAGCCCTCCTTGGGGTTGACCACTATGCCATTTTTCCTCTAAAAGATTTACATATTTATATCCTTCCTCCATAATTACATGAAATTGATTCATCGATTGTTGCACCATATAATTTTGGGTTAATTTGTTATACAGTTCAACAATATCCCATTTTAGGATGAATGAATCCCCTAATTTCTGGTAAGTTGTTGACATTGTTTCAATAGTTTCCACTTCTAGAAATATCTTCCTCTAGAATGTTATTGTGAAGATAGAATTAGTATAAATAGGCGTAGAAGGCATGATAAATTCTTGTCTTGAGAATTATTGTAATAGAGTGATGCTCTGCTAGAGGTTTCCCCCTTGAAGAGGCAAGTGAACTTGGCTTTCTATCAATAAAGGTATCATTGTTGGTATTATTGTTCTCTATATTTTGTTGTTTTTTTGGTGTTTTTCATAATATTTATGTTTTTTCTTATTATAATGCTTCTGGTACCTTAAAGAAATGAGTGATACTTAGGGAAATGGAAAGTGCTTAGTGTGATTAGGATATAGATTGTGTTACTCAGTCTAAACAACTCAATAGTATGAGTCATCTTAGAAAATGGGCATACTTCTAAACAAGAACATGTTTCCCACGGTAACACGATGCAAGTGAGAAAACTTGAATGCTATGACATCCTATTCAATCGTCCTAAGGTAACCACAACTTCATGACATGCCAGGGGGTTATATCATCATGTGTAATCAAATATTACAGGTGGAGTATCTATGGAGTGACTTGGACCACCAAGGTGTATTTGAGCATATTAAGTAAGCACTTCATGATTCATCAAGCATGAATCATGTCTCAATTGGAGGATGAAAGGAGTCGGTCTGGATATTACAAGAGATCCATGATAACTCATGTAAGAAAGTACATGATATTGTTGTAAGGGTACCCAAAGGTTTCTACCTTTGAGAGGGTAACATCTGGCTCCTACTCATAGAAATGAACTCCATGCAAGAGTGCATGAGAACTAAAGACTCTTTGCATACCGATGACCTACACACACTACAAAAACAACAAAGAACGCAAAATTTTGTGGTGAATCTACTATGCCAATTAGACAAAAATGAAAATGACTACTACATCAAATAAAAATTTTCACTAAATCAAATGCAAGTGTATGCAAAATCAATATGCATTAGGAAAATTAGGCAAGTACAAGAAAGTAAACACACAAATGAAAAACAACCTTGCATGAAAATAAAATACACTCTAATATACTACTTAAGGAGCTTATTCATGCCTACCCTACTACCTAACTAAAAGATGCGGCTTCTAGGTGAAATCAAATATCCAATGCAACCACTCAAGGAACTTATCAACAATTTGAGTTCTTCCCTTGTGTTTGGTTATCAACCAAAACAAGGATATTTCAATCATCAGGTGGTTGTCAGGTAAAATCTCAACCATGTTTAAGTCCTAAAACCAAGCTAGGCCTTATCTATCAAGAACATGGCCCAAACTACACCAAAGTTGATTCATACTTCCACAAAATTCCTCCATCCAAAGGTCAATATGGATAATATAAACATCATAGTCGTTCAAACTATTGACATCACTTGTCAAATCATCAAGGAAGAGAGGCTTATAAGGCGGCTCCAGTTGGGAATCATAATGTTGAATGTCAAAGTTTCCTTTAGTCAAAGGAAAAGAGGAAGAATATTCATGACTCAAAGGAAAATTAGAAAGTTGAGGGAACTGATAGGTCAAAGGTAGGCTCTCCAAGGTAGGTGGTAAGGAATACTCTATATCCAAAATGGCCCTATCAAACTCAACCCTTTCACAAGGATGGGAACAATTCACTTCACATTCCCCAAGAATTGGACTAGTTGATCTTTCACCAAGATCTTCTAAGTGCAATTCCATGTCATGTCCAAGTTTGTCAATCAAATATTTACCCTCATTCTCAGTGTCATAAACTGGATTCCCTTCAGAGTAAGAACATTCTACATCCCACTTAAATTTCTCAAGGTGGGAAAAGTCATCAAGGCAGGAGGGAACATGTATGGATGTTTCTTCAAAGCTAATCCTCTCAGGCTCACCTTCTTCATGAAATTTTTCTACAAGAGGATCTTTGTAAAGTTGGAGGTCAACATCACTCCCACGGTCTATATAATATACATGATCTCCTTCAAAGTAAACAAATTTTGTATCTTATTCAGGTCTTTCACTATAGAACAGATCCTCAAGGCTTTCATTTTCTTCATGGAATAAGGGAGAATCCATTGGTTCCTCTTCAAGTTTCACCCCTTCAATATAATCAAATGACGAATTGGTGAGCTCAATATCCTGACAAGGGTATCATTGATCATGTCCAAAACTTTATGTTGATAAGAAAAAAAAAATGGTCATTTTCACACTCAAAGTTCATGTCCACATCTTCTTCATGAGGTCGTTCTAAGGACTCTTCTACACATTCCTTCCTTCTCAAACTGTCAAAATATTCATCAAGAGGTCTCAAAGTCTGGGAAAAGGTACAAGTTACTGTGTTATATTCATCCATAACTTCATCTTCAATTCCCTTCATCTCATTTTCTTGAATGGATTCACATAGAAATTCTTCTACACTCATGTGTTCTTCATAGCCTTGGGTATCTTCATGAGGTAATTCTTCTTCAATTTTTTCACCAAGTGGTTGGCTAAGAGATGATACTTCACCATGAGGTGGATATTCAATTGTTTTTGAAACATTATTCTCAAGGGTCAAATACTCTTTCTTCTTGATTAAATCCAAGAGGGCATTATTCTCTTCAATATTAATGCTTATTTCAGCCCCTAACAGTATGAAGGATCCCTTGCCCTTTTTCCAAATAATATATCTATCACCCTTTTTCCTTCATGAAAAATTTCAATCAGTAGTTAATAGCTCAGGAATTAATGCACATTCCCAATTCTCCACCCTTCTTCGGTGTCAAAACTATTGGAACAATGCAAGGACTTAAGCTTTTTCAAATCATCCCTTTGTCAAGTAATTCATGTACCTAGATACTTACTTCTTCACTCTATGTGGGAATCATTTGATAAGGAGTATTATTAAGTAGAATTTATCTTCGAATCAAATCAATAAAATGTGAAATGATTCTCATAGGAGGCATTCCCATTGGCAACAATCCCTGCAAACTCACCCAACAATTTTTGAATCTCTATTGGCATGTAACTCTTTTCCTCATATTCTTGTACCTTCTTTGGAATTATGGAAAAACATGAATTTTCCTTCTTTTGTTCCTTCAAAAAATTATTTGGTTGAGCACAACATTACACAACCACTTCTACTACCACTACTTCCAATATCACTATTGTCCATTGTCATTGTCTCAACTTCCACCATTGACTCTATCCTATAACATTGTCCATCTTTATTTAATTCATATATATATTCCATGCCATCATGGAGAACCTTTGTATCAAATAGCCATGGTCTCCCCAACAACACATGACATTCATCCATCTCCACCACATCACATAATACTTGGTCACTGAAGTAGATGATATGGAAACTCAACAAGAATTAATCCATCATAATGACTTTTTGACCCTTTTGTAGTCATGAAACCCATGTATTGGGAATCATGTATGCACTCCAATTTCGGCTTATCAATCACTTCTATGGATACAAAATTATTACTTTCACCATTTATAATCAAATTGCAACATTTACCCTGAACCTTGCATTTAGTTTTAAAAACCCTCTTCCTCTATTTAGGCTCCTTTGTAGCCTTGCTTCCAGGTTTGAGCAACACCCTTTTGAGCATAAGGTTTCCACCTTGATCATGTTGAAGTACTACAACATTGTCTCCCACAACCAATTCCTCATTTGCTTGTGTGACATGATTTCTTGCTTCATTCCTTCTTCCTAGATTATGCTTCTCTGGACATTCAGATTCTTTGTGCCCTTCTACTACACATTTGTAGAAAGTAATGGCATACTTACCCTTTCCTCTTCAAAACTCTCTACCTCTGCCGATGCGTTGTCTCCTTGGGTAACTTGATCACTTGACATTTCAACTTCTCTTCCTTTTCTAGAGAGTCCTCTTACAACCTTTTCTCTTCCTCTTCCTCTAAGATTATTTCCTTTGCAATTATGCTGCCACTTC
This sequence comes from Picea sitchensis, assembly GCA_010110895.2. Lineage (NCBI taxonomy): Eukaryota > Viridiplantae > Streptophyta > Pinopsida > Pinales > Pinaceae > Picea > Picea sitchensis. Next base: position 73,152 of record SNQJ01S0030667.1, on the reverse strand, counting down.
CTATTCAACTTTTCCTTTTCCTTCAAAGAAATATAATATGAGTCATCCATGGTTAAAAAATAATGAGTATTCATCTAATCTTGAATTTGGAAATTCAATCCATTCACATACCCCACTTCCCTTTGGTACTTTGGCTATTTAAGTTTGAATTTGAGTGATAATTTGAAGAATCCTTCTATATACTCTTGGAAATATGTCTATTTTGATTCAAATTCTCTACTTGTCTGCACAAACTTTGTTGGTAATCAGTAGGCGATAAATTCTCCTTGATCTTACACACTATTTTCTTCCAGGGCTTTATCTTCTCCTATTGCTTGTCTATTCTATCTTTCTTCACAACATTACACTAGAGTACAACATGCCCTTTCAAATTCTCGTAAGTTTTCGTAAATTTGTTGTAAGTTTTCTTCTATTAAGATTATTCTTTGAATGGGTTTGCATTCAATGCTTCATCATCGCTATTTCATTTTAAATTGGGATTCAAAGAAATTGATAATGGCCTAATGACTAGTTTCTTTGATATAAAAAATGCTTCCAAGAAGAACCACCACTTGACAGTCCCTGAAGACACTGAAAGTAAAATGGAGAGAGCTTGGCGAAGCGTCTACACCTCTACCATTGGAAGGAGTGGAACCACTAAAGAATGTAGAGTTGGTGATCATAGTTACTTTAAAAAATGTTTTTTTATAGTCGCCATTATATAGAGATACCCATACAACCACTAGAACTAAGGCTCTTCTTCCTACATGGAATGAACTTTTCATTAAAATCAAGAATGATGATTACCCTACATCAATATCACACAACGACCCAACCATCAAAGAAATATATGACAAGGTTTTTTTGAATTCCCAATGTTCTCTTCTACATATGGTTGCAGCAAGCGCTTCCATTTTTCCTTGCATCGAAGCACTGGAATGGATTATTAGCCACGCCGACAGTTAAAATTTCATAATTAACCATGAGCAAGGGAAGTGCGTGGGCGTGTTTCTCCATATGTAAATTAGCAAGTATTACAAACTGACTAAGACGAACCTATTACTGAACAATAATTTCATGGTATCATTTCATAGGCAACATTATGTGGTCAAGATAGTTGCCATTTGGTGGAAGGAAGTGATCTGGATTATGCTAAGAACAAAATGAGATACAAACAAAAATATAGCAGAGAACACATAAATACAGTGAAACCCAACTTATATTAATGAATAAGATAGAAAAACATTATAGAACACAAACTGATAGAATGGGGTAGCTTATCTCTGAAGATAAAGAGATGTTGCTTACACTTCATTCACAACAAGATTTACATCACACTCCATTGCATGCTTAAAGGGCCTCTTTCACCTCAATTATATATGAGAGAGTGAGAGGAGAATAATTCCTATGATACATATGGGATAAATTGTTCTAAGTTTATAAAATTCTATAGGCATGTAAAACACTAGGACTTCCCCAGTGGTCACCCATCCCAATACTACTCTAGCCTAAGCACGCTTAACTGCGGAGTTCTAATGAGATCTGGTGCATTAACACTATGTTGTAGGAACGTACATAATACCACTAGGAAATTATTACATGATGTATGTAATTAACAAATGGAGATGGCATTACATTACATTCCCCATCAAAAGGATGAATATCATAGTTTATCAAAACCATAGGCATGGAAATGTTGATTCAATGGAAAAGGTGGATAGCCACCGAGATCCACCTAGATCGTTCAGTGGAAAAGGTGGATGGACATTGATATCCACCTAGATCATTACTCCCCCCTTAGGAAGCAATGGTCCCCATTGCATCAAGTTCCCTCAAGAGATAGGAAATTTTTTGTTGAATATGAACCTTGGTGAGCATCTTACTTTGTTAAAGTAGTTGTCCTGCTTGTACTTGATATTAACATGTTGAAGGATGTCATGAACCAGTTTTTGGAGGTGCTATATCCGTTAAACAAATTTGGTTGCATGATCTTCCTTGATCTGATTGTGGGAGGAATCTATCAGTGAATATGCAACAGGAAGAGATATATCAATGGGGGCTAATGGTTGTAACCCCATGCATGCCTAATAAGGGTCAT
>SNQJ01S0030667.1:49248-71063 GCA_010110895.2 Picea sitchensis | reverse complement strand
TTTCTTTTTCAAATTATTTGCAAAATGAAAAATCATTTGTCAACAAAAACACTAGAGATAGACAATATTCCAGTCACCAGTTGATCCTATAAATTATAGGGTGATAACAGGTAGCTTCAATCTCTTGACAACCTTGACTGAGACCACTTTCTTCTGAATCTTTTTTTCAATAGTTAAATGCAGTGGGGTACCCTTTACCCACATATACAAGTGGAAGAGGCACTCCCCCTCCTCAAGCTCCTCTAGTTCTTCTGGTTGTATTGGTGTGGCTGTGATGGTAGCAATGCGTTCTGCATCAATGATTTGTTTCCCTTTATTATGCTATAAATCAAGCTCTCATTCTTTTTCTTTGAGCTCATCTACCAATGAATGTTTCGAGCGACATTCATAGGTGTCGCTCTAGGCGATTTTGTGGAACCCACACCACTTTCTGGTGTCTTTCGTACACTTCTCGTTACCCTTCTTTTCCTATATCTTGGACTAGGTCTCTTGAGGTTGGCCTTCCTTTCTCTATCCTTTGTTTTGTGAGTTAGGTTTTCCTTTTACACACTTCTATTATGGTGTATTTTCAAACCTGAACTCTTTCTTACTCCGTTGCTTAAATTTCTGCTCAATTTTGACTACATATCGATAAGAAGTTCCCAGTGGGGAGATGTCTAATAAATCCATCTCTGTTTATATGTACCTGTGCAGACCACTGCGGTACTTCAAAACCAGGCACCGCTTGGAGTATTTGATACCCAGCTTTGAGCGCAAGGTATGAAAGATGTTAGTGTACTCTGGCACCATCTGGTCTCTTTTCTGACGTAGATTCATCCATCTCATGTGTTGGTCATCATAGTTTCTGACAGGGTAGAACGCCTCCTTGAGGGCATCTACAAAGGCTTCCCAAGTGGGTTCTCTCCGAAAAGGCATATATTCATTCACAGTGTATCTCTCCTAGTAACCTTCCCACCAAGACCTAACATGAGGAAGGTATTTAAGGAGTGAAAAGGTGATCGTTTTGCTCTTGGAAATTTTTTGGACAGAGTAATAACCTTCTGGAAGATTCAACCATTTTTCTAGAGCATCTGCATCTATTTGGCCTTCAAATAAGGGGATATCAAAATTGACTTTTACCTTGAAGGGTGTCGCACCTTTGAAATGGTTTCTTGTCGAATATGCCTTGGCCTCCATTGGTAGTCATTGAATGATTTGAGTGAAGTTTTCAATCATCTCATTCCTCTATCAAACAAGGGATTCCTCGAGTAACATATTGAAAGGATATCCTGCTCTATCATCTCTATTTTATTCCACCATGGGCTTAGGTTGGCGAGAGTGGTTGTGCTCAAGAGAAACTAGCTCGAGACCCAACTCTCTATACCCTGACCTCATCAAGGACATGATCTAATAAACGACAATGAGCAGACTACTATGATACCACTGATCTGGATGATACTAAGAAAAAAACGAGACACAAACGAATATATAGAAAAGAACACAAAAATACAGTGAAACCCAACTTCTATTAATGAATTGGATAAAAACAGTGTAGAACACAAACTAGTAGAATGGGGTAGCTTATCTTTGAAGAGAAAGAGATGTTGGCTATACTTCATTCACAACAAGCTTTACATCACACTCCATTGCATGCTTAAAGGGCCTCATTCACCTCAATTATATATGCGAGACTAAGAGGAGAATAATTCCCATGATGCATGTAGGATAAAATGGTCTAAGTTTATAAAATGTCATAGGCATGTAAAACAATAGGACTTCCTAGGCGGTTACCCATCCCAATACTACTCTAACTCGAGCGCACTTAACTGTGGAGTTCTAATGGGATCTGGTGCATTAACACTATGTTATAGGTATGCACATAAGACCACTATAAAATAATTGATGTCTTTAATTAACAAATGGAGATGGAATTACATTACATTTCCCATCAAAAGGGTTAATATCATGGTTTATTAAAACCATGGGATTGAAAATGTTGATTTGGTGGAAAAGGTGGATTCCCACTGAGATCCACCTGGATCAACAAGACATGAAATTCTTCATTCGGTCTTCATGGTGGTACATTGTGATAGGTCTAAGGGACCCCTATATGTATGTTACCATCATTATTGGGGTGCCATCATTGAAAAACAACTTAGTAACCGAATTAAACAGGATCAAAACCCTTTTCCATGTGAAGTGCCCTCATTTTACATGGCCTCTTACTTGTTATATGTTATGTGTTCCCAAAACATCTTCTCTAAGATGAATCTAAGTTGGGCTATGTCAAAACCCCATGTTCATGTATATTTCAGCATGTTGTGGGAAAATAAGTATAAGAAGTCTTACTATATGATATGTGACATGTTCTTGGCTCATATTTATTTCATAATATTTTTCCAAGAATTTCCAAGGTTATCAAAACAAGAAAATAAGATTATGTCGCATATTGAGAATTGGTATATTGAAAAGAAACATACATACATTAGAATTTTCGGAGCAACTGGCTCCCCTCACTTGTTACCTACATATGTCCATGACAAGATTTTCATAGGGGAAATTTGTTACAAAAACATTCTTCATGGGTTCAACGCTTCCTTGGTCAAAGACGAAAAGAGAGTTTTTATCCCCTATGGATTTCAACTTGGATATTACTTCGTCAAGGACACTCCATGGGCCAGGTAGGATGGTTTAACTCATGTGGAATACAAATTTGATTCTGGTAGGTACAGAAGGAATGACCCCAAGGGTTTGGTGCTCAAGAATGTTTAGAAGGTTGATTATCATTGGACTTACACCCATGAAAAATGGGAAGAAGTGGTATTTAGTGAATATGCACAAAACATGGCTCAGGTTCTACAAAGAAAATATACTCCTTCTCTCACGATATTCAAAACCATTTCTCTAGAAAAACAAATAGATGTTATGATGCATAGTGTTACAACTGAGAGAGAGAGAGATAGAAGAAGGTAGGAAAGTAGAAGAAATTCGGCTAAAGATAGAGACTGAGCACCAGACCATTGAAGAAGAGCAAAATAGGGCAGCCTGAGAATAGGAGCTTGACTGAAAGATCAAGGAAGAGTTGCATAGTAAATAATACGAGGAAACTACTCAACAAGAGCTTGAACAAAGAAGGATAAAAAATGAAGCAAAAAAATGAATAAAGTATTTGGAGGATAAAATAAAGAAAGAGGAGGAAGCAAAGGATAATAAATAATTGTTAAGACAACAAGAATTGCAGGGAAAACAACATGAGGAAGAGAAATGAAACTTAGAGATGGAGGAATTAAAAAATATTATAAAAAACCTACTAATCAACCAACATATCCTCGTCCTACAGAAATCCCTCCTCATAATATAATGGATTTAACACAGGATGATGAGGAGGAGGTAGTAAAAAAAAATTCTCGATAGAGAATGAAGTTGATCTAGGTGTAGAAAAAACATCTTAGGATCCAAACACCAAAAGAGTAACTTAAGAACCAGTAGGAGAAGAAACCCATGAACCTTTAGAAGGATCACCTCAATATCTTCATGCAATTGAGAGAGTTGATAAATAATAAGCAATTGGCATAAACCCTTAGTTATAAAGGAAAGAAGAGGCTAGAAAAACACCTAAGCTAGAAAAGAAACAAAGGGAGGCTACATCTGAAACGGTTGAGGCGACACAAATCCCTATTCAAACCAAAGATGAGAAGACAATTATACCATCAGTGGATCAAGTACAAATCAAAGACCAACAATAGACAAGTCCGATAGTAGAAAAAGAATGTGATCAACCATGCAAATATTAGAGTGCAGACATGGAGGTAGAGTCAGTTGAAAAACAAGGAAAAATGGTAAACAAAGGTAAGAGACTTGTCATGGAGCAATTTTATACCCCAGGCAGTTTCAAAAACATCTTGTCCTGGGGATATAAACCAATTCCTGAACCATTGGATGAGGTTTTTGATGTGGAATCCATTTTGTACAATAGAAAGAGGAAATCTATTGCAAGGATAATGCAAAGGAATATGAAGATGATAGTGGATAGTGCTTCATCATTGACATTAGAGGAGACCATGTTTGATGAAAAAAAGGCCTTGGTCAATGAATTGTTGGGGATATGAGTGGCCATATCACATGCCACTATAGAAAAGACTAGATTGGAAGAAAGAGAAGCTGACACAATGAGGAGAGAACTGGAATCTCTCAGGCATCAGGTAAAATACTATAAGGGCACTATTGAAGTTGTGTTGATCCTAAGTTAGTTAGAGATGAATTTGTGAAGAGGATTTCAAATTACTAGGAATAAACCTTGTTGTGCATTGTGGCATATAAGGAAATTCCTAAATGCATAAAAAGGGTAGCTAGGATAGTGGACCAAATCGAGTATATCAGGGAAATCTAGAAGGTTATGGGTGGTGAAAATCACGATATTAGAATTCTGACAGATGATAGTATTGCAAGGATGCACAGAGCTATGCAGTACTAGGTGTGTTTATCCATCACGTAAAAAATAAGAATGGAGGAACAGTGGGAATCTTGCCTCAAATTGTAGGAGAATATCAATGAGGCCATGAGAAATCTCCAATTACCAAAGTCTAGTTCACTGAATGAATTTCAAAATTTAGAGGAGGTGATGTCCGAGTTTCAACAAAGTGATCAGAAAAATGAAGAAGATATCAAGGAAATCACTATATGGTCACCAAATTCAAAGTGACCGATAGAATGGAGCCATTGATTCAAAATATAGGAAAGTACATGCAACGTTTTAGAGAGATGAGGGAAACCCTCGATTCTCCAATGGATCAACATCGGTTCCCATACATGAATATGTGAGGATTTTTTCACTCAATGGGAAAACTATGATAGAGAGCATGCAATTTATGAGTTACCTAGTTCACACAAGTCATATTAGCATGCAAATTTGTTTTATATAAGCCAATTTTGCATGAAGTAGAATTTACTATGTTCATTAAGAAAGTTTTACTAAATAGAGGGATTGACCAAGGAACAATGGTAGATGGATAGTAATGAAATTTTGAATTACTCAACTGGGCACTATTTTTGAATCTTAATGTAATGTCCCCATTTTCTTAGGATTCATAAGGGAGAAATTGCGTTAGCCTAATAAGTTCTCGCGGGCTAAGGCAAAAAATGACCAAGGAGACATGACTTGTCTAGGGAGGACTTTATAAAGTTAATTGGGAAAGGGGGGACATGGGTCCTAGGCTAATGAAAATTCACTTTTAAATTATAAAAGTGAAGGAGCCACTAAAGTGACTTGATTAAAATAAAATAAATAAGTGAGCGGGAAAAGACTCATGTGAATATTAAAAGGGGAAAATGAGGAGTCTCTCCTCATTCTTGCATACACACATTTGAGAAAATTGATTTGAGATCTCTTGAGAAGAGATTTTAGGATTTTAGAAACCCTTGGCATTTTCTCTGGTTTCAGTGTTGAAACTATACACCCTAGTCAGATTTGAGGAAAATATCATTCCATATCTCGTCACTGAACTTCATTGCTAAGAAAAGACTCATTTCCAGAAGTCAATATGAGGAGTTTGCTTGGATATTTCCTTTTGTGGTGGATGAGATATTAATTGTAGGATCGATTTCTTGGTTCCCAGGCTTAGTTCTTTGGTGTCGAACTTATTATTTTTGAAGGAGGGTTTGAGCAGCCACTAAAGGGAAATTTCTTAGTGTGTATGACTATCACAAAGAGGAGAGATAGAACCCATATTCTTGAGGGCCGAGTTCTACTGGTAGTAGCGCCCAGATTGAAGAACATTCTTCGTAAGTAACTCAATATTGCTTCATGGTTCGAACCCATCCAGATATTCTTCATTTTCTGAGTGGGGTTCTTCATTTTCTGAGTGGGGTGCATCACTTCATAGACTGAGAACCCTATACTATACTGTTGAGTGTGTTGGGCATATTTTATAGTTGCGTGTGGCTTGAGGGAAGTTCATGGGACTTGCAAAGGAATGAAATAGTGCCCCAAACTCCTTGTTGTTGTTTTGGAAGTGTCTTGTGGCCAGTTGTGGAGTGCTCTACAAATTTAGACACCCCATACATTACCTATCAACAAAACCAGAAGAGTATACAACCAGGTTCATAGTTTTTGTTGAGTTAGTACATTGTTGTTTGTCCGTTGTACTATCTACATATATATTCCATCATATTAATTGATCTTTTGTCCTCTACATTTCTGTTGTAATAAAATTATATAAAGTTGTGTCATTGAACTGAAGTTTGTCTTTCAAGTGACTTTAGAGGAATTGGCAAGTATTATCTTGGTGGTATTTGGAGTCAAACTGTTTTTCAAAAGTACTTTACTAAAATTGTGAACCAATATTCAGTTTCCTGTTGTTTCTTTCAACCAAAATTCAAACAAAAACATAAAAAAGAAAAAAAATAACAAAAGAAAATTAAGAAGGGATCTTACAGTGGTATCAGAGCATGGTCCTTTGCAGCTATGTGGTTTCAGGGGTAGTTTGATTCATATTTATGAGACGAGAAGACGAGGAAAACATCACTTACAGGAGACGTAGAGATAGAGCTTCAGAACCTCAACCAGAACATGAAGAAGAAGTGGATGTGGGTGAAGGGGAAGCACCTTCAGGATAAAATAAAGGAAAGGGGCACATGGGGGAAGAAGGAGACCCAAAAATTGGAGACCTATTCCAAACGATGAATGATTTTTCCAAGGGTCAAAAGCTAATGATGGACCTATTTGGACAACTAGCAGTTAACACCATAGAGGGGCCATAAAAAAAAATCAGAATAGAGAAAAGGGCTCTAACAACAAAGAAGGAAGTCATTCTCACACTACCATTCAGAGCCACCCTCACTTGTACACCAATATGCCCAAACCCACCATGTCACAATTATTGAGTGGTGAGATAGCATCGGAGGGGCCAACAGAACATGATGACTCTTATTTGACTTATTTGGAGGAGTATAGGAGGTTAGGAGATGATTTTTAGGAAGCTATGTCTTTCACTAATTTTTTCCACCTCAAACAGTGAACCCACCCAGAGGAGCTAAAAGGACACCCAACTAGGAGCTTCAAAAGATACTGGGAAAAGTGACCATTCCAAATTTTGACAGATCCTCAAAATGTTCAGCAAGGACTTGCATGTAGAAGTTGCATACATACTTCCAACTATATCATATGACAGAAGTTGAGGCCATTAAATTGACTACTTTACACTTAGATGGTGAGGCCCATGAATGGTGGTACCATGGGTTAGTGACACTAGGTCATTCAGGCATCACTTCCTACCTCAATTTGACACAAAGGATCATTGATAGGAAAGACCCAGGGATCCATTTTCGAGAGCTGGCTTAGCTCAAGCTGACAAGTAGCCCATAGGCATTTATCTCTGAGTTCTAGAGATTAGCAGAGATAGTGACATAAATATCTTAGGCACACTTGGTGATGTTGTTCGTTGAAGGGTTAACATATCCATTACGTGGATGGGTGAAATCCTATAAACCCACCACTTTGTAGGATACAATCATCTGTAATAGGGACATGTAGGATGTTGTTCCTAAGAGAAGGTTTCCTTCAAAACCCACCTTCCCAAAGAAGAGCAAGGAAACCAAACCATTCATAGGGATTGAGCTGGGAAGCCAAAGCTAGATGAAGAAACAAGGAAGAATCTAAGGAGGACGAAATTGTGCTTTAGTTGTCAGGAGCCGTGGGTACCAGGTCACAAGTGTGCTGGGAAAGACAATACCAATAAGGCTTATTATATTGAGGTCTATTCAGAGAGTGATAATGATGACGAGGAGGAGCATCAGGAACAATAATAGAGACACTAGACATCAAGTGAGGAGACATCACAGAATAGGGCTAAGGGTCTTGTTATGGCCTCCATGTCAGGACTTCATAGGTACCACACTTTCAGAGTTCGTGTTAGGGACCTAACCCCTCATATAGGTAGAATAATATATTTCCATGTAATAAAGGTCAATATTAATAATCCCTAGCAATAAGGAAGAATAAGTCCAATGTAAGAAGACCTAATAGAAGCTTCCACTTCTAGAAGGATCTTCCTCTAGATTGTTCTTTTGATAGACATATTTAGTATAAATAGGATTCGAGGGTATGAGAAGTCTTTTCTGGGATATTATTTTAATAGAGCTCTGTTCTGTTGGAGTTTTCCCCCTCGAAGAGGCAAGTGAACATTGCTCTCAGTAATCAAAGTGCTCTTTTTGGTGTTATTTTGCTATCATTTTGGTATTATCGTGGTGTTGTTCTAGTTATATTGTTGTTCATCTACCATTTCTAGTTATTTATTTCCGTTCTGCATATTTTTTATATCTGAAATATTACAAATGGTATCAGAGCACCTTCCTCGGCAGAAAATTATGGTTTTTTTTTTTTTTAGGGTAGAGACGTATTCTGATGTCTTTAAGCTATATAGATTTGTCGTTACGTGCATAAACCCATAGCCGACGATCCATACACGCAGGAAATACAAGTGGTACTTAAGCACACATCTTTTGGCCACCCTTGTAACCCCTGTTGGTACCCCTTCGAGTGGTAGCGCATCAGACAACACCTGTATATGGATCGGCCTAGATCTCCTGAAGCCCTCCATAGATAAACCGATCGGTCGCCTGACTGCTATAGTGCCACCAAGAACAACACTCGGGAAGATACTCTCTAATACTTGGGTAGTCGGGTAGTACAACTAAGGGTATGGTCTAGTCTCCTTAGTTGGTGCACTGAGATATTAGGCAGAGTACTACTGTTGGAACCCACACGTATATCAGAGAGATATAGCATAGGGAAAACTCTTGTATGTACAAACCTTGAATACCCTAACCCCTGAGAAGGAAACAAAAATAGAACCAACAAGATCTATTGTCGTGCTACATTGTCTTCTACATTTTGGCTACAAAAATTACTACACATTTCTTCTTATTAAGCATTCAAGAATTTCACCACTGCAGTAGTCTACACATTTAATCCTTTTTGTTTCAGTGGAGCCAACCCCTTCCCAATTTTCCTATTTTTCCGCCTATCCCATTATATTTCCCTTCAAGCATTGATCGTCGTGGTACCTATCACTTCTAAGTCCTTTTTTTTGTGGTGCCACCCACCGATTTTTTTCCCTTACCCGCACTTCCCCTCTCCAAATAGCCACCACTCACAACCAAGATCTCCAAACTTTCGTCAACCAAGCCCATGTTTTCATCAAACATCTCACATCTCAGATGGATTCCACTAATTCCCACATTAACACCTTGGAAGCCAACCTCACAACCTAATTGGGCTCCCTCCAGACTGATGTCAATCAATTTTTGAATAGCCCTATGGGTCCTTCTTCATCAACAAAACCCGATGTTTTTGATTCCTCTCAGTCTCCACATTTTCACTCCAACTCCTTTCATCGTGAACCCCATCTTCTCCGCGTCGAGGTCAATAAATTTTATGGTTGCGATCCTACAGGTTCGGTCACTCAAATGGAGCATTATTTTTCTCTGCATGGTATTACTGATGAGTTGCCCAAACTTCGTTATGTTGTCCTCTATCTAGATCCTGAATGCTGGCAATGGTGGCAATGGCAAAAAAATTCACGTCAGGGGTATATTTCATAGACCCAGTTTGTTGCTGAGCTCTATGCTCGCTTTGATACTGATACCCACTATCTAGGTCGTTTGACCAAGTTGAAACAGTCAGGCACAGTGGAAGACTTCATCACTGCTTTTGAGAATTTGGCCTTTCAAATAGAGGGCATGTCAGATGTGTTCTTCCATGAATTATTTATCAGTGGTCTCAAGGATGAAATTCAATACTAGGTTCTCATGACCCACCCTCCCACTTGGTTGGAAGATACTCAACGTGCTAAAGAGGCCCAACAAGTTGTTTTTTCCCATAAAAAAATACCCCTTTTTGTTCCTCGCCCTCGACCCGCTAATCCTAACCCTCCTTTTACTCCCCTCAAGGTCCAGAAACTAACTAGGGCTGAAATGGTTGAATTCCAACTGAAGGGTCTTTTCTATAATTGTGATGAAAAATATTTTCCAGGGCACAAGTGTAAGGAACAAAAACTATTTATGGAAATCTCAGAATATGTTCCTGAAGAGGATGTGACAATTCCCTTTGTTGAAGAACCCTCCCTTCCCGATGCCACCCAAGAGCCTACTGACCCACCTGAAGTTGACCCACTCATTTCCTTGCATGCCCTCACTAGCTTCTCACCCCCCCAAACACTCAAGCTCATTTGATACATTAAGCACATGAAGGTCATCATCCTTGTTAACAGTGGTAGCACCCACAATTTTATTCATCGTCGCATTTCCCAGGAAACCAATTTCTATATTCGTGTTGTCAATAATTTTCAAATCATGATAGCCAATGGTGGGTCCATGAAATGTGGTGGGTGGTGTGAAAATGTTTGTCTTCAAATTGGACATCACCAACTGAAATCTCATATGTTTTCCATTGACATGGGAGGTTGTGACATTGTTCTAGGTGTTGAATGGTTACACACTTTGGGTCCCATTTTTATGGATTTTAAGGAATTAACCATGCAATTCCAACAGGAAGGACAAAAGTATCAATTCCAAGGTCTCACAACTAGTTCTCCTGAGATCATTAGTTCCCATCGTATGGAAAATCTCCTCAATAATGGTCACTCTGGTATCATTGCTCAACGCCATTCTATTCAAGATGTTGAGATACCCTCTGTGCATCTTGACCTCTAAGATATCCTTTCCAAACATCAAGTTGTTTTTTCCACCCCTCAGGGCCTTACTCCTTCTTGTGGTGTTCATGATCATTCCATTCCCATTGTTCCTGGCAGTCTTCCTCCCAATGTTCTCCCTTATCACCACCCCTTTTCCAAAAATAATGAAATTGAGAAAATAATGTAGGAGTTTCTCCAAGTAGGTGTTATCCGCCCCAGTACCAGTGCTTATTCTTCCCCTGTGGTCATGGTACTTAAGAAAGAAGGTACTTGGTGCATGTGTCTTGACTTTCATGCCCTCAATAAGCTCACCATCAAGGACAAGTTTCTCATTCCTGTCATTGATGATCTATTGGATGAGATGAGTGGTGCTCAGTACTTCACTAAACTTGATATGCGTTCTGTCTACTACTAGATACATATGCAAGAAGCTGACATACCTAAGACTGCCTTTCGAACTCATGAGGGTCACTATGAGTTTTTGGTCATGCACTTTGTCCTGTGTAATGCTCCCTCCACCTTCCAAAGCCTCATGAATCATGTCTTCCATCCTTTTCTCCGTCATTTTGTCTTAGTTTTCTTTGATGATATTCTCATCTATAGTAAAACTTGGCAATCTCATCTTTCCCATGTGGATCAAATTCTCCATCTACGCTCGCAGCACCAACTTTTCCTCAAACAATCTAAATATGATTTTGGCACCTCGGAAGTCGAGTAATTTGGTCATCTTGTTGGCAAGGCTCGTGTCAGGGTGGATCTTAAAAAGATTGAAGCTATGCAAGATTGGCCTCACCCAAAGACTCTCAAAAGCTTGCGTGGATTTCTGGGTTTAACAGGTTATTATCGCATGTTTGTTAATAATTATGAAAAGATTGTGGCACCCCTCACTGCTCTCCTTAAAAATAATTCTTTCACCTGGACTCCAACAGCTGCTCAAGATTTTCAAACCTTGAAGATGGCCATGTGCACCACTCCAGTCCTGGCCCTTCCTGATTTCACAAAGACCTTTGTCATGGAATGTGATGCTTTCGGGAAAGGAATTGGCGCCATCCTTATGCAAGAGGGTTGGCCTTTTCCCTTTACCAGCAAACAACTGTCAGAGAGAAAATTGGGCAAATCAATCTATGAAAAGGAAATTTTGGCTATTTTTCATGATGTGGATCTTTAGCACCTGTATCTATTGGGGAAACATTTCCAAATTAAGATAGATCATCAAAGTCTCAAGTATTTTCTGGAACAACGCCTTTCCTCCCCCGAGCAACAAAAATGGGTGACTAAGCTCTTTGGATATGATTATGAGATAATTTACAAAAAAGGAAAAGACAATGTGGTTGCTAATGCACTTTCCAGAAAATATGAAGATGAAGGGTCCCTTTTTTCTCTCTCCTTCATTGTACCATATTGGCTCCAAGCTATGCGCCAGGAATGCCCACAAGATCCCAAACGTTCTCATCTGATACAACAATTGCAGTCCAATTCTCCAGTGTCCTTAGGGTACTCTTGGCTCAATGATGAGCTTTGATACAAAGTTCATTTGTATTTAAGTACGTAATTAAAACTTAAATCCACAGTACTTTCTGAGCTTCATGCTACACCCACAACTGGGCATTCAGGGTTTACCAAAACCTATGACTGGGTCAAACATTCTTTTTTTTGGGATGGTATGAAACAGGGCGTTTGTAATTTTGTGGTTGAATTTGATGTGTGTCAACGCAACAAGGGAGAAACAATCAAATCTCTCGACACACTACAACCGCTTCTGATTCCACCTGCTCTTTGGCGGGATATCTCTATGGATTTTATTGTAGGATTACCTAAATCAGGCAATAAATAAGTCATCGTGGTGGTAGTTGATCCTCTTTCTAAGTATGCTCATTTATGTGCTCTTCAACACCCATTTAAAACATCCACTGTGGCTCAACTTTTCATGGATCGTGTCTTTAAGATTCATGGCATGACACATTCTATTGTTTCTGATCGCGACCCAACTTTCACCATCAATTTTTCGCAAGCGTTTTTCAATCTCTAGGGCATCCAATTTCATCTCAACACAACTTATCATCCCCAGACTGATGGTCAAACTAAAGTGGCCAACAAGTGTTTGGAAACATATTTGAGGTGTTTTGCATCGAAAAGACAAAGTCAGTGGGCTCAATGGTTACCACTAGCTAAATGGTGGTACAACACTTCTTACCATACAACTATCTGCATGACTCCTTTTGAAGCGGTCAATGGACAAAAGCCACCTTCAGTTCTCTCATATTTTCCAGGTGTCTCGAAGGCCCAAGCAGTTGACCAAACGCTTACAGTTCGAGAGGCTATTCTTCGTACCCTCAAAGAGAATTTGGTCATGGCCCATAATCACATGAAGCAAAAAGTAGATCAAGGTCGCTTTGAATGTCAATTTGCAAAAGGGGATCATGTGTTTCTTTGATTGCAACCTTACATGCAACCTCAAGGCTAACCATTGTTAGAAACTGGTGCCCAAATTTTATGTTTCTTATACAGTTCTCAAGCATGTGATTCAAGTGGCCTATCAGTTAGATTTTCCCATTCATTCTAAGCTCCATCTTTTTTTTCATGTTTCCTGCTTAAAGAAGGTGATTGGAACTAAGTGTCAAAATCAAACCAACCTTCCCAAGTTGGATGAAGAAGGATCCATTTGGCTACAACCACAAGCAGTTTTGGACCAGAATGAGTGTCGTCTGTGTCAATAAACCATCTAGGAGTGTTAGTCTAGTGGAAAAATACTCTAGCAAATGCCACTTGGGAACCAACTACTATTCTGCAACAATTTCCTCATCTTAATCCTTGAGAACAAGGTTGTTTTTAAGGGGGCAGACATGTTAGGGACCTAACCCCTCATGTAGGTAGAATAATATATTTCCATGTAATAAAGACCAATATTAATAAGGCCCAACAATAAGGAAGAATAAGTCCAATGTAAGAAGACCTAATAGAATCTTCCGCTTCTAGAATGATATTTTTCTAGATTGTTTTTTTGATAGACATATTTAGTATAAATAGGAGTCGAGGGTATGAGAAGTCTTGTCTAGGATATTATTGTAATAGAGCTCTGCTCTGCTAGAGGTTTCCCCCTCGAAGAGGCAATTGAACATTGCTCTCAGTAATCAAACTTCTCTTTCTGGTGTTATTTTGCTATCATTTTGGTATTATCGTGGTGTTGTTATGGTTATATTGTTGTTCATCTTCCATTTCTAGTTATTTATTTATGTTCTGCATACTTTCTATATCTGGAATACTACAGTCCGAGGAGTCCTACAGAGGCACAAGGATACAATGTTGATTTATAGTGGGGCATCCCACAAATTTATAGATACATATTTGGTGGATATGTGAGAGATTCCGACAGAGGAGTTTGAGGGATTCACAATGATCATACCCAGTGGCTATCAAATGGAGTGCAATAGATGGATCCCCAAGTTGAAAATAACCATGGGGAAATATACCTTAACATATGATTTATTTTTGGTGGATGTGTCGGATACCAATGTGGTATTCGGAGTTCAGTGGCTATACTCCATTGGGAAATACACTACTGATCATAGGAATATGGAAATGGAATTCACATGTCCAAATGGGAAAAAGGTAGTCTTATGGGAAATGAATCAGTATCCACCTAATATAGTTTCATCACACAGTATGGAGGCAGTGATGCATCATGGAGATATAGAATGGGAAGTTGAGTGCTACATTTTTTATAGTGAGCCACTAGATCATCCTCAACAACATCTAGACGATCTTCAGGTATTACTTCTTAAACATCAAATGGTTTTTGGTGACAGTCCTCCAAGTGTACCTAGAGATAGAGGATTTGAGCATGTGATAGAATTAGAAGAAGGGATCCAAGCAGTCATAACCAACCCCTATCTACATCCCAAAACTTACAAAGACAAGATTGAGAAAACTATCAAGGAGTTGCTCAAGATGTGTCACATTCGACCTAGCTCTAGTCCATTTGTTTCTTCGATAGTATTGGTAAAAAAAAAGGATGGCACCTTGATAATGTGCATTGATTACCGAGCCCTTAACAAAAATACCATAAAGAACATGTACTCAATTCCAAGGATCGATGAGTTGATGGACGAGTTGAGGGGAGCAAAATATTTTTCCAAAGTTGATCTTTGTACAGGGTATCACTAGATGAAGGTTCGGGAACAAGACATTCTGAATATCGCTTTCCGATTCCATTATGGGAATTATGAGTACCTAGTTATGCTATTTGGGATAACCAACGCTCCTGCTACATTCCAGTCTTGCATAAATCACGTGTTTAATAAGTAGCTGCAAAATTTTTTGTTGGTCTTATTTGATGACATTTTTATTTATAGCAGGACTTGGGAGGAACATCTTAGGCATCTGGATGAAGTATTGGGGATTTTGGAGGAATGCCAACTCTACGCAAAGGAGTATAAATGTGATTTTGGCATGAATTATATGCTTTATTTGGGGCATGTGATCAGAGAAAATGAGGTTCGGGTACACCAAGAAAATATCAGGGAAATTATCGAGTGGCCCACCCTTAGGAATGTGACAAAACTGAAGAGCTTCCTAGGCCTTTGCACTTATTACAAGAAATTTGTTAAGGGGTTCTCACAGCTGACAACACCTCTTATAGATCTCACTAAGAAAGGGGATTTTAATTGGTCGGATGAGGCACAAGGACATTTGAGATGATGAAATAGGTGATGAGTTATTTTCTTGTACTATCCTTACCAGATTTCACTCATCCATTTGTGATTGACTACGATGCGTTCGAGATTGGGATAAGAGTCATGTTAATGCAAAACAACCATCCCATTGCTTTCGAGAGACACAAAATTAAGGATTATGAGCGGCATTATTCGATATATGAAAAGGAAATGTTGGCCATTATGCATGCATTGGCCAAATTCAGACAACACTTGGTGGGGAACATGTTTAAGGTGAAGACATATCACAATATCCTATGGTTCCTCATGGAGGAGAAAGAATTGAGAAAGTGAAAGAAGAAGTGGATCAACAAGATTCAAGCCTACAATTTTGAGACCGAGTATGTGAAGGGAAAGAACAATGTGGTAGCTAATTCCCTTTCTAGAATACCACCCACTCTTTCCCTGATGGAGATTTCAGCTGACTGGAAAGCTCTTCTGTTGGTAGAATATTCCAAGAACCAGTTTGTTTGCAAGATCCTTGAAAATAGGACACAGGATGATCAATATAGATTCATTGATGACATCATTTATTACAAAGGCATGATCTACCTTTTACCGAAATCTCAGCTGAAGGAAAAAATCATGCATGGAACACACAATTCCCCATTGACAGGATACCCTGGATACTTGAAAACATATATAAAGATCCGAGAAAGATTTACATGGAAGGGCCTTAAGATAGATTTGTTGAGGTTCATAAGAGAATGCAACATCTTCCAACAAATTAAGGAAAATCACACTCACCTGGACGAACTACTTCAGCCTCTTCCCATTCCTGAATAAAAATGGGAAAGCATCTCTATGGATTTCATCACTGGGTTGCCCCAAGTACAAGGAAAGGATTGTATCTATGTGGTGGTTGACAATCTCACAAAGTTTGTACACTTCTTCACCATACCCTAACAGTATTCAACAACACAGGTAGTGAAGTTATTCTTCAGAGAGGTATTATGATTACATGGGTTTCCAAAAACTATTTTTAGTGATAGGGATAGCAGGTTCATGGGCAGATTTTGGAAGGAGCTACTCGGACTGATAGGAACATAGTTGAAAATGAGCACCAATTACCACCCTCAAACTGAGATAATGAATAAATGGTTGGAAGGTTATCTAAGGAATTATGTGTCGGGTTAGCAGAAAGATTGGATAAAATGGCTACACTTAGGGGAGCACTACTACAACACTACCTATCATACTTCGATTCGGATGACACCCTTCTAATCCTTGTATGGATATGATGCACCTACATTTATGGATCATATGTTTGGATATAGTCGGGCGCCTAAGGATAAGGATTGGAGTCATGAGAGTCAGAATATTCTACGGACCCTGAAGGATAATTTGCAAATAAATCAGAATCAACAGAAGATCTATGCAGATAGGCATAGGGTGGAGCATAGTTTTTAAGTAGGAGACGTGGTATACCTACGCCTTAAGCCTTATAGGCAATCATCACTCAAAATGAAGGGGGCAGAAAAATTAAAGCCTAGATTTTATGGACCCTACAGAATCATGAGGAATATAGGTGAGATGCCATACGAGCTAGAGATTCCAGAGGGATGCAAAGTACATAATGTCTTCCATGTCTCATATTTCAAGAAGGCATTGGGGCAACATATCTTCACGTCTACAGAGTTACCACCCCTGTATGAAGAAGGGAAATTGACTCTAGTTTCAAAGGAAATTTTGGAGGTCAGGGGGCATAAGTTGAGGAACATGACTATCAAAGAGTACATGGTTAAGGGAAAGGACATGTCTATTGAGGATGCTACTTGGGAAGGAGAAAAAGTGCTCCAACATACCAGATTGAAATTTCACGTGGACAAGCATTCTTTGGCGAGGAGGATTGTAATGTGCCCATCCACTTAGGAGTCATAAGGGATAAATTCCACTAGCCTAAAAGTTCCTATGGGATAAGGAAGGCAATGACCAAGGGGACATGACTTGCGTAGGGAAGAATTTATAAAGTTAAATTGGAAAAAGGGGGACATGGATCCTAGGATAATGAAAATTCACTTTTAAATCATAAAAGTGAAGGAGCCACTAAAGTGACTTGAATAAAATAAAATAAATGAGCGGGAAAAGACTCAAGTGAATATTAAAATGGAAAAATGAGGAGTCTCTCCTCATTCTTGCATACACACATTTGAGAAAATTGATTTGAGAGCTCTTGAGAAGAGAGTTTAGGGTTTTAGAAACCCTTGGCATTTTCTCTAGTTCCAATGTTGAAACTATACACCCTAGTTAGATATGAGGACAAGATCACTCTAGATATTGTCACCGAACTTCAATGCTAAGAAGACAATCATTTGCAGAAGTCGATATGAGGAGTTTGCTTGGATATTTCTTTTTGTGGTGGCTGAGATATTGACTGTAGGATCGATTTCTTGTTTCCTAGACTTAGTTCTTTGGTGTCAAACTTATTATTTCTGAAGGAGGGGTCGAGCAACCACTAAAGGGCGATTTCTTGGTGTGTAACATTGTCACAAAGAGGAGAGATAGCGCCCAAATTCTTGAGGGCGGAGTTCTGTTGGTAGTAGCACCCAAATTGGAGAACATTCTTCGTAAGTAACTCAATATTGTTGCCTGGGTCGAGCCCATCCAAATATTGTTCATTTTCTGAGTGGGGCGCATCACTTCATAGACTAAGAACCATGTACAATATTGTTGAGTTTGTTGGGCATATTTTATAGTTGTGTGTGGCTTGAGGGAAGTTCGTGGGACTTGCAAAGGAATGAAATAGCGCCCAAAACTCCTTTTTTTTTTTTTGGAAGTGTCTTGTGGCTAGTTGTGGAGATCTTTGCAAAGTTAGACAACCCAGAAATGACCTATCAGCAAACCCAAAAGAGCATCCATGTTCATAAATTTTTCCAAGTTAATACATTGTTGCCTGTCTGTTGTACTATCTACATATATATTACAACATATTAATTGGTTTTCTTTCCTCTACATTTATGTTGTAATAAAATTATATAAGGTTGTGTCATCCAACTGAAGTTTGTCTTTCAAATGACTTTAGAGGAATTGGAAAGTATTATCCTTGTGGTATTTGGAGTCAAATTGTTTGTCAAAAGTACTTTACTAAAATTGTGAACCAACATTCAATTTCTTGTTGTTTGCTTCAACCAAAATTCAAACAAAAACATAAAAAAAACAAAAGAAAATTAAAAAGGGATCTTACACTTAATTCAAAAGCTCGAAATGAGCCAAGGTGTGTTTTACCGAATATGTGTGTGTTTATTCATTATGGATTAATTTTCAACTAAGTAAATATTACAAGCATCTAGTAAGAATTTCAATATTGTTAAGTTATGTTATTTAGTTGAATAACTTTCGGCACACTTTCGGTGAATACTTATTTTATTTATTAGTTAATCTTCTTTTTTGTTACTTGGAATAGTGTATAATTACTTCTTGTTGTTCCACTTTATAAATTTATTGTTTTATGCTATTAATTAGTTTACCGTTTCCTGGATGATATCTGATGAGTAATATGTTATGAATAGAATTACTTCTTTAGGAATCTAAAGCCTTAGATAATTTTCATTGATTGTTTCCATATGTTATCATCAACACATATTTCTTCAAATTATTTCATTTACTTATTTTCTATAGTTGTCGAACCATTAACCCGAAGGATTATTCCATACCGAACAAGGAGGATTATAATTAGACATCATCATTGGGTTTAATACCTACTATTGAACATTGGAAATTTAGCCCCCTCAACAGGTTGTTGAGTAAAAAAAAATTATCTTCCTTCCTAACTTTACCTATAAGCTCACGTTTACAAATCAGTTACTTATGAAGTGACCTACTTTTATAAAATATGCGAGAATCACTTTTACAATAAAGTTACTTTATAAATTAAAGTTGCATGCAAAAACTAACCTAAAAAAGAACAATAAAATTACACTTTTACAATGAAGTTACTTTATAAATTGAAGTTGCATGCAAAAACTAACTTAAAAAAGAACAATAAAATTAAGTTATAGTGATTCACTTTTATAATTTAAGTGAAGTGCACTTTACAATAAAGATGTATGATAACTTAAGGTTGCATGAACTTTTTCAAAAAAAAAAATAATGAAAATAAAGACTTGAAGTCAAGACCTATTATTTAATAAAGTAACTTTTAACCAAGTGAGCTATTGAAAAATATATAGTGAATGTTATGAAAGAGGAGTTTTTTTTTTAATTCTTTGCCTCAAAGTGTTCTCTTACTCCAAAAACCCTTGTTTTTGCTTGCAAAAAATTCAACACAAATGCACATAAAAACGAGCGAAAAAAAGAAAAGAAAAAGTATTTGTAACTTAAGAATATTGGGATTAGATCTCAGTTAGTTTACCTAGAAAATACTATTTTTCTCTCTATTTTTGATCTGTTGAGTTCATATAAATCGCAAAGAAAATAGCATATAAACAAAAAAACCACTTTCCACTATGTTTATGATTTGTCGAGATTGCATAGAGAACATGGAAAAGAACATACATAGACTAAAAAGAGTAGTAAAATGGGAATACAAATAGGAAAACCAAAATATTAACTAAGTAAAAAAATTTAAAATGTGTGATGAAACTTTATACCTCTGGATATGACAAGAGAAGGTCATAGGCCTCGTCAAATGAAAAACTTTTTGAGTGAAACAAAAGGTGTTTTCAATTGAAAGCAGTGCTATTGACACAATAGAACAACCTTCTCATCCTAGAAATGCATAGAAATAATAAAACTCCAAAATATTTTGAAGCATGTGGTCACACAAGTTCAGGATCTCAATCAACAATTAGAGTGGGTCTTCATACGAGCTATGATACCATTTTAAAAAAACATGGTATTTCCACACAATGGAAACACCTTAAGCAACCACTCACACAAAAAGATCAAAGATTAGGACACTAGTGTTTTACATGGTTAAAACCCTAAAAGAGAGAAATAGTCCACGACCCTAGCCAACACAACCACTTGAGGCAATATATTAATGCTAAAGAAAAATATTGTACACAAGAGTTTCTTACAATCGATCTTTAGAAAATGACCCTCCATGCTCTTTAAATGTAGATCATGGACCAATCAGATACCAATTCATGTACAAATATAGCTATTAGTATTGAGGAGAATATGAACCATTAGATCACTTTATGTCTAGGTCATACCGTGATCGTATAATTACATAACTACAAATGCATACTAGTGCATACTAAAGAGACACACTAAACATATACACTAAAGAAACACACTTTACCTAAAGACACATTAGGCCAAGTTGATCTTAACTAACTCCTAAGGGTCTAAATATCCTAACATTTAATGTCATTCTAACCATTCTTACGCATTGAATACATTCAATAATTCAAAATACATTATATGAATTAATATTATAGGTTGAAAAGAGTTTTTTATTCAATGAAATATGTCCTAGTAATCATCCTAGTTAAACCCTAAACCCTGTATATGAGAAGATATCATGTACTTAAAGTAGTCATGCCGAAATTTGTGGCTCATGTATTTTGGCATGTATTGATTTCAACATTGGCATGCATTGATTTAATCATTGATTTGCATTGAATTTGGCACCACAAGTGCATGGATTTCATCATTGGTTTCTATTGTTTTCAACATTGTTTTTTCTATTATTATTTGGTAGAAAATTATTTTGGGGTTATGTTGATTGTGGGGTTTCAAACCCAGGGTTTGAAAGGCTTTACCAATAAATACCCCATTGGTGCCAACATATTCAATATTCTAGGATTTAATAAGGTCTCACTCGAGACACCATGAGAATCACAGAGACCATAGGTTTCATGCAAGTTGTGAAGGAACAATATAGATAGGAGACATCCAACTTAGAACTATGCTATCATATCACATTCACTCATAACATCTATGTGTCCACGCCCTAGAATAATACATAACATACATACATTTAGACCAGAATACATAATATATAGAGAAAAATATGCTTCATGCTTCATTCATTATCCTTAACATCATTTAGAGACATTTCAATACATAGAGGGATGAAGCCCGCTTAGAACACATTCAGAGTGAAACAAAGACTAGTAATATGATGAGATCTCAATCTACTTTCTCTCTCATATTCACATAACATCTTTGAACATAACAAGAACTAATGCAATGTGTTTTTGGAGCTCTAACTCATCTACAACAAACATAACAATTCACTCTTAGTGAACAAAAACCCAACCCTTACATATCTGCATGCATTATCCTTATCTCCCACAGAGTGTGGAAATCATAACACCTTACCAGCTCACCCACAACCTCAACCATGGCTAGTCGAGTTGTTACAAAAATAGTTAAGATGATTAATAAATATCTTCAAGGATTAGATCCCTGGTTGGAGCAAGCATTAGATCCCCGATTGGAGCAAGAGATAAAGCTTGGCGTTGCACAGTGCAGACTCTTGGGT
>SNQJ01S0030667.1:26650-49186 GCA_010110895.2 Picea sitchensis | reverse complement strand
TGCTTATAGTGTGATAGAGGTAATGGATGGCCCTGCCGATATTAGCTTGATGATGAATGTCTGGAACCATTGAGTCAAACTGGTGGAATGCTTCTAGCAGTTCTTATCTAAGTACAATATGTCAATCTTGGTTGGTGTGCTAGACACGTGTAGGACTTGGAATGTGTTGACAACCTCTAGAGTCTAAATGTGAAGTCTTCCTTCAGTCATCGGGGATCTCAACCTCTCTCTAGTCAATATTGGTTTGGACCTTTTGGGGATATTTTTCCTTCAACATGTCATCCAGAACCACATGTGTCATCCTGGCCAATTCCTTCCTTTGGGACTCGGTTTTATCACCCCAGTAACCTCCAGGTCATTTGCTAGGGTGATATTTCCAGTGTGCATGTCCTCCATCTTCTTCTTATCTCTCTCATGTTTGTTGATGGTGTTGAAGATGAGGACAACTACACACGATATGGGGGCATCCAGTAGCATCAGGATGCTTGAATCAGAAATGGGGTTGGTCCATAGTGGTTGGATCATTAGTCTCACCCCTTGGGCTTCAAAGTGATGTTTCCATAAAATTCAAAGTGAAGTTCAGGAAACTGTGTGGCAGCTCAACTATTGTAGTCGGTGAACTGTAGGTTGGGTCCCCTGCCTAAGAGACAATCCCAAATGTGTAACTCCCTTTGGAATTACACTATTGGTCTTTGGGATTCCCTTTGCTTTCGGCCGAGTGCATTCCTCTCACCTATTGGAAGTAGCCATCATTTTGGGGAATCCTTGGTTACACTCAATTTTTGACACTACTCACTACTCTAGTTGAACCCTTGTGTTTCCACTTTTCTGCACTCTGCTCTCAAAAATCTATGTATGTAGTGGTCTAACTCTTAGAAAAGTGATTGGTAGTTGTTCATGGGGGATATAGGTATCCATGCGGGTTATTTTTCCCACATGGCCACTTGTTTTGTCAGACCTACAATTTTCAACCAATTGTGATTATAGACCACTAGGTGTACCTATTATGATGATTGTTCCCAACCCCAATGTTGTCTCCTAACCTGTACTATACCATTGTACCATCTATATTCCCTTTATGATGTGTTCCCATAATCATTCTCATCCCTCGTTCCTTTGTGATCTATCAGAGCCCGATTGCTTGAACCTTAACTGCTTCAAAACCCTATGTGTACAGTCGTTCACCCATGAGATCCAGTTGTCCTTCCTTGTGGTATGTACATTAGTAATTACCTCACACAATTTGTCGAATCTTCCAAATATTTACAAGTACCAACTCATCCTATATTTCAAATTACCAAACCATGTCCTATCCTACTACCCNTTCACCCATGAGATCCAGTTGTCCTTCCTTGTGGTATGTACATTAGTAATTACCTCACACAATTTGTCGAATCTTCCAAATATTTACAAGTACCAACTCATCCTATATTTCAAATTACCAAACCATGTCCTATCCTACTACCCATTGCATTATTATATTTTCCTTTATACCTTCCTACCTAACTCCTAGTCTATGCTAACTCTAAAACTTTCTTCATTCAGGGCACACTCGACCCATCTGGGCCATAACATGCCTACATCTGATTTTCATTGATCAGTCCTTTGAGGGGCTGAACCTGCAACATTGCTAACTTTTTTGTGCTTTCTTATCTAATGTATGCTAGTATAAAGGGTCCTAACCAACACATGTGCATCTTTCTAGGGTGCTTGAGAAAATTGTCGTCATACAATAAGACTAAAGAAGCGGGTTGTAGAATCTTGTGTCGAATGTTGTGGTCATGTCACACCTTCTGTCTTTGATTCTAGACCAATTAGTCATGACCCATAATGATGGTCATGGTGGTGGGATCATTAATCTCACCCCTTGGGCTTCAGAGTGACATTTGCATAAAATTCAAAGTGAATTTCAGGGAACTGTGTAGCGGCTCAACTGTTGTAGTCAATGAACTATAGGTTGAGTCCCCTGCCTAAGAGACAATCCCAATTGTGTAACTCTCTTGGGAATTACACTATTGGTCTTTGGGATTCCTTTTTTGCTTTCACTCAAGTGCATTCCTCTCACCTATTGGAAGTAGCCATCGTTCTGGGGAATCCTTGGTTACACTCAATTTTTGACACTGCTCGCTACACTAGTTGAACCCTTGTGTTGCCACTTTTCTGCACTCTACTCTCAAAAATCTATGTATGCGGTGGTCTATCTCTTAGAAAAGTGATTGGTAGTTGTTCATGGGGGATATAGATAGCCATGTGGGTTATTTTTCCCACATGGCCACTTGTTTTGTCAGACCTATGATTTTCAACCAATTGTGATTATAGCCCACTAGGTGTACCTATTATGATGATTGGTCCCAACCCCTATGTTGTCTCCTAACCTGTACTATACCATTGTACCATCTATATTCCCTTTATGATGTGTTCCCATAATCGTTCTCATCCCTCATTCCTTTGTGATCTATCAGATCCCGATTGCTTGAACCTTAACTGCTCCAAAACCCTATGTGTACAGTCGTTCACCCATGAGATCCAGCTGTCCTTCCTTATGGTATGTAAATTAGTAATTACCTCACATAATTTGTCGAATATTCCAAATATTTACAAGTACCAACTCATCCTATATTTCAAATTACTAAACCATGGCCTATCCTACTACCCATTGCATAATTATATTTGCCTTTATACCTTCCTACCTAACTCCTAGTCTATGCTAACTCTAAAACTTTCTTCATTCAGGGCACACTCGACCCATGTGGGCCATAACATGCCTACATCTGATTTTCATTGATCAGTCCTTTGAGGGGCTGAACCTGCAACATTACTAACTTTTTTGTGCTTGCTTATCTAATGTATGCTAGTCTAAAGGGTCCTAACCAACACATGTGCAACTTTTTAGGGTGCTTGAGAAAATTGTCGTCATACAATAAGACTAAAGAAGCGGCTTGTAGAATCTTGTGTCAAATTTTTTGGTCATGTCACGCCTTATGCCTTTGATTCTAGACCAATTGGTCATGACCCATAATGATTCGGTCCTCTTTAAGTTCCAATATCTCATCCAACTGCTTCTGAATGGATTGGTCATCCAACATATATGTCATGAGAGAAATTCGTAGACTTGGTACCACAAATTCTAAGGGCATCATGACCTACTTTCCATAGACCATCTTGAAAGGTGTATGCTTAGTCAATCATTTATATGTTGTTCTATATGCCCATTGTACTATTGTAATCCTTTGATCCTAGTCGTCGCATTTCACATTACAAACTTTAGTCAATGCATGCTCAAATATCTTGTTAAATGGTTCAATTGTGTCATTGACTTGCAGGTGATATGGTGTAGTATTTTGATGATGGATCATGAATTTTTGAGTGAACATGTGGGTGGTGTCATTCAAAAAATGCATGCCTTGATCGCTCACTAACAATTTTGGGCATCCAAACCTTGTGATCGCATTCTCAAGGATGACCCAGGTGGATTGATCAAACCCACGAAATAAATTTTCCATTTGTTGAACGGATCGAGCATAGTGACCAGTAAAAGTGGAAGTTCATCTCTTCTTGAAGGCTTTGCGATCCACTCACACATGTCACAATGCTTACAATATTCCTTATCATCTTCAAAGACTAATGACCACCATAACCTTTCACGTAACACTTTATGCATAATTTATTTTCCAAAATTGTGTTCCCCTTCAATTCCTTCATGCTCCTCGTAGAGGACCATGTTGTTCTCGTGTTCTAATACACACATGTGTAGGATCCCATCTACACCAAGCTTGTATAAGTTCCATGCAATATACTAGTAATCGATGCTCTAGGTCACCAATTGTTTGTGCTATATCTAAGTGCATCCCTCCGACAAGTGACCTGTCACTAGGTATTATTTTATCTCTGCTAGTTGATCTGGCACTGCTTCGATCCTAAAGAGTTTTTCATCAGGGAGCTCATCATCTAAACTACCGCTACCTTCCCTTGAATCTATCATCAAGAGATGGCCAAGTCCAACATTGTGTTTGACGAGCTTGACTACCGCTTCAAATTCAAATTCTTGGAAGAGAGATATCCATTAGTATATCCTACCCCCCAACACTAGCATGTTGACCAAGTATTTCAACACTAAATGGTGAGTGGAAAACTTGAAGGGAGCATCGAGTAGGTAATGTCGAAACTTATATAAGGCATAGACCATCATTAATCCTCCATGCTCTTTGGTCATTTAATTCTTCTCAGAATATGATAGCTTCCTACTAGCAAAACAGATTGGATGTTCGATATTGTCTTCTCTGGGATACGCAAGCACTAAACCAAGTGTGATCGAGGACGCATCCACATGCACATGCACATGGAAGATCTTGGTACAATATAAAAATGTCAGGATCGACACAATTACTAATCTCTCTTTCAGTGTGTCCAACACCTCCTGGCATTCGTGGGTCCAGACATACTTTGTATCTTTGTGCATTAACTTCTCCAATGGCACAACAACCTTTGTGTAACTTCATATGAATCATCTACAGTAACCTATGTGTCCCAAATTTGTGCACATCTCTCTTACAGAGGTGGGGGCCTACATGTCCACTATTGTTGCAATATTTGCTTGATCTACTAGCAACCTTCCTTGCATAGGACATGTCCTAGTAACATAACTAACGGTGTATACAAGATGCACTTTTTCAATTTCAATGAGATCTACAACTGCCTGCATCTATCCAACATCAATTGTAGTGTCTTCATATGATCCTTGAGTAGGATGAACACGATCTAATCATCTAATTATACCTTTAGAAACATATCCATAAATTCCTTAAAGGTTAAGACCATAATTTATAAAACACCGCAGGTGCATTCGTTAGGCCAAAGGGCATTACTGTGTATGCAAATGATCCCCACTCTATCAAAAACATTGTCTTGGCTCTATTTTGTTATGCGATCTGCACTTGGTGGTATCCCGAGAAGCCATCTGAATGAGTAAGCTTCACAACCATCCACATTCTCCAATACCTCATCTGTAAATGGTGTTGGAAAGGGATTGTGTACGCATATTGCATTTAACCTGTGCATGTCTACAAAAATTATTAGATCACATATCTTCTTTGGTTGCACCACCATCAAGCTAATCTGATCTAAATCCTCCATGGGACAATGATCCCGACTTCTAGTTTTTTATCCAACTCTTTGCGCATTTTTTCCCTGTAGTTCAGGTTTAGTCGATATGGTCTCTTCTTGATCGGCTTAGCATCAAGCTTCAATTGAATCTTCATCTCTCTAAGGGATCATGCAATCCCCTTCATTTCCAAAAATACTTAGGAACATGTCTTCATATTATTTCAGTAATTCTACCACTTGTGTCATTGTTTCCCAATCCCAGTAATCGCCAATTATATCCATATTAGGTGCTTCTTTTATGCCTATATTGTGTTTCTTTGTTTTTAATGATCGGGTATAGTCTAGCACAGTGAAACTCAAGGCCTTTCCCCGAACTATGTGCTCACCCATGGTTTCATTGATATGTATTCCTTGGGGGTCCTCTTCCTACACATTATCATTTTTAACCTTCCAATATTATACTGAGTGCTTCATTTTTTTCATTGGCTTATGGTATGCGCAAACCACGTTCTAGGGAGTGTCTTTGGGCTATCAATGGAAGATAAATTTGAACGTTGCATAGAATTGACTACTCATTTCTTCCTAGATGTACCGACTTCTAGGTGCCATATACATTGTATAGATGAATGCATAAACCCATTGTGTGTTAAGAATATTCTTGGTTTTCCAACGCCTCTCACAGAAACAAATACGTTCATGAGGATCTTCATTACCTTTGTACCAATTCATTAATTCAAATTCAATCATGGGATGGAACCTTAATTTGAAACACTCCACCACCTATGCCCATTCATGTATATCTGTGTGATGTGTCATCCACCAGTGCATAGGTGTTACTTTTACTATTGAATCCATGGCCTTAATCCTTTGGTTCTCATGAGCACTCCTCCATTTATGCTAGGAATGTATCTACCATGTCCATCCCATCAAACCTTGGTAGGTCACACAAATTTGATTTGATCCAATGCCCTGCTTGGTTGATTCATGTGCATCTCCTATTGGATACCTAATATAGCTTATTCTTCCATATTTCCATTGCATACTTTGATTCTGTCATAGGAATGAACACTTCTTCAACTCGACTCACCATCAACTGTAGGATTCACATAGTCTTCCTCGTGACCTGTGATGCTTTGTATATTCTCTATGATCGAGCTTTGTGCCTCTTTGTTCACATCTCAGTGTATTTTTTTCCCTCATTTAGATCAAATGATGCAATAACACGCAAGGTTTCTGTCTCAAAGGACATTTGTCTTTGCTTCAAATTTAGCACAACATTATCATCAGATGCCCAGTCAATGCAAAATAGAGTTGAATAGGGCTCTAGGTCATCCATAATCTTGATCACTTCAAAGCCTACTTTAGTTTTTACCCCATTGATATTCACTTCCACTTGCTCCTTCCTACCAATGGGATAAATTTTGTATTGGTTTGCAAGCCTGAGTTGAATGGGGGACCATACCAACTTTGGTTTATCTATGAATTCCCATGATTTCTTTGACAATATGTTCATGTCAAATCCCAGGTCCAAAATGACACCGTCCATATCATATCTTCCTAGCTCAACTATCGTCTTGAATTACCTCCCCGTGCACTTCCTTTTGCTTACATGACACACATCTCATTCTGTTGACGGAGCAAAAATAGCCACATCAGTCTCCCCTTCCTCCATACATCTTGTCAACATGTGGGATAATTTATTTGCATCTATAGGATCACCCAACACCTTAAGACAACAACACAAGAAGTCACTTACTTAGTTTTCTGATTTATCCTCGGGGTAAGTGTTGCACTATGTTTCCTCTCATGCGTGCGTCGTAACTCTTCGCACACATGTACCTCTTCTATTTCCTTCTGCGTTGTATGTTGAAATTCTTCACACATGCAGGCCTCTTCCAACACCCTATGTGCCATGCATTGCAATTCATCTCATGTGTTGTCCTCTTCCAACACCCTCTGCATGTCACACAAGAACTACTTTTTCTATGCGACATCAAACTTAGGAGGTGCTTGCGTTTATTTTTAAATATTTCCTTCTATATTCTTCCTTGAACTTTCTCCTCGTTCTAGGTTGATTCCTGTACGGATCCCTCCTTGGGTTACCACTCGTACATCAAATTCTTCTTTTGGCTTATGATATTCACACGACTCAACAATCACCATGTCGTTGTGCCCCTTATTTTCTTTCCATTTGGCCAATGACTCTAGGAAATCCTCTATGACATAGTTTGCGATGTGGAAATATCCACAAAGTGCATGTGGCTTGGAAAATAATTGAGAAAAGTGCCCTATCTCACCACAACTAAAATAAGTAGGTGGTCTTCCTCATCCACCGCCATATCCTCTTCCTCTTCCATATCCTCTTCTTTGGCCTCCTTTGTAGCCTCCTCTATCGATTCCTCCACAATCTCCAATCTTATTCTCTTCTTAGACTCAGTAAGCATTTGTAGTGTGCTCCTTCATTAGCTGCAACAGCTAGTAGGTGTTCACATCATGGCCCATGGATTTGCAAAACTCACAAAATGGAGTGTGTGTGGTTTTTTGATACTTCTGCAGTGTTTGAAAATGGGGAGGTATATAACCCCATTGTCTACATATCTCATACCATTCAATATGTGGTCTTTTTGGAAATGGATTCAACACACCCGTCACTATGTAACTTCCTAGTGTAGAACACTCATTTCTATGGTTACCTTCTATGTGGCACAAGGTACACTAGAAATTCTCACACACCAACTTAGCCTTCGTTATATCTTGTATTTGTATGGTGAGGTTCATGAGTTGAGATTGTACATGCGCAAGCCCTGTCGACATATTGCCACCTCCTGGCAGAGACTCTAATTGCATTTCAATTTCTACGACCTCTTCCTGGGTCGTTATATTCTGTTGGGCGAGTGGGACATGAATGTGTGGTAGGAGTCCAACAATAAACCATTCTCTATGATAGACATACTGGATCTAAAATGTCATTCTTTCCAACAGAATCTTGAACCGTTGGTCATAATACTAAATGATTTATCTATCTTAGATTTGACCATAGCCATGACTTCAAAATGAAAAATTGAAAAGAGTTCTTCCTTGAGGACTAGGCTCTCCAATTATACCATACACTATCTTGGCATGTATATTTTTTAACATACTGATTAAACAAACAAGCTACATGAAAATACATAGAAATAATAGAATAACAAAATCACTAGTGTGCATGCCCAAGTTAGGCATCTCCTAACCGATGTTTGTTTGCTTTTGTTTCATTTGGAGCTCTATGTTCCTTAACATATGAAATTGCAACTTGAAGACTATTTTTTCTATCTATTCCTATATTAGAAATATGTTAGAGTTACTTTAAGGTGCATGTGGATTCTGCTAAAGGAGGGGAGTCTACAATTATGAATACTTAACCATGTTTGCTAGAATATTAAGGTGGGCTACAATTCACGTCACTAGATACTTTGGGGAATCTAGTTTCTCATAAATATCCAAATTGTTATGGTGCTAAACGCCCATGAATGGATCAACTTCCTTTTGCCAATCCCTTAGGTCAACCACATGTTTTGTTGTGCTATTGGGATAGTTGTCTCAAGCTTCATTTTTCTTCTAAGTCTTCTTCTCAACTCTATTTTCCACTTCTCCCATCTAATAATGTTCCATTATGCTGATTCCAAATTGGGCTTCAATGGTATCCCTAATGCACTACTTTAGACCTTTTTTTAATTCACCCAACTCACAAAAAACACAACACCAAACTTTGCAGTGACAATGTGTCATTTGGGCCTCAACATAATTGTCTTAGACTGAAAACTGTGACAACAAAAGAACAAATTTAATACATCTAGGGTTGGGGATAGGGGGGGCTTCCTTTTTTGTTGAATGGGTACTAAATATGTAAGAAAATCATATAACACTAGAGACAAGGAGAGCCATGACCTCGATAATAATGAGAACCTTAAGCCAGACCCTTGTGATTAAACCACATCTCTTTGTAGACTAGATCTACATGCTCCTCATAACAATTTTCACAAATGAATGGACAGAATTAATGAAGGAGTACCACCTCATCTCATCAAGTTATTTTTTCACCTTTGAATTTCTTGACAACTATGGGGAATTAATGTCCCATTAATTCCAAGAAACATTATGGGGGGAGTTGAAATGACTTGCCCAAAATTTTTACAACAACACAAGCTAAGGGTCAAGCCCAAGTTGGCTTGTGCATTTTTAGTTGAATTTTGCTGCCTCAAGAGGTGATAGAACTCTAGCTTATCAAATCCTTGCACTTCTTGTACAATTTGGCACACTAGATTATATGGATTGGGTCCTTTAGGGATGGAATCATTTATAATTTCTTTAAGAATGACCATGGAGTCTCCCATAACTGATGCCTCCTAGATTCAGTAGGACTTAAGGAGCAAGAGGCCTTTGAATAATGTTAGTGCCAAGTAAAATTTATCGTTTGTCATGATCCCAACTTCCCAAGAAAATTTTACTTCTTGATCTCCCTCGAAGCTAATGATGACTCCCCCTGCACTTGCCACACCTAATGTAGAAGTATTCAATGTTATAATTAACATAACATACCATTTTTTGCATGTTTCTTTCTTTCATAAACTGAATCTTTGGGGCTTATAATATGGACATTTGAACTAAAACAAAATTTGTTTGATTCAATGTTATCACAACCATACTAGAACATATTGAACCCACCCGTCGAACTGGTTTTATAGTGTTTATGGGTGAAACCAATCCATCAAACTAGAAATTAATAGTTCTATACATGACTAATATTTTCAGTATGAATGACCAATTTTGTACAGTTATATACAAGTGCACATGTGCCATACAGATTCACTTAAAAATTGAAAAAAATATAAAATGAAAACCTAAATCTCTAAACATAATTTTAAACACTTACATGTGTTGTAGATGAGAATTAACCTTTACATATTCATGTCTAATGGTTTGGATTCATGTAGATCCACATGAATATATTTTTTAAATAAAAATTTGAATATTTTGTTTATGGTTTGGTCGTCTAGATTTTTTTTTTTCAATTATTTATTGATTCTAGTCTAGTTCTAGGTTTTGGGGTCAATTGGTTTGGTAACCAATCCTATCTTGATAACACTATTTTGGTTTTCCTTGAGTACACATTTAGAGGGATTCTTGTATATGTATGTATAAAATATTTAGATTATAGATAATACAAAGGATTAAATAAACTATAAAGGATAAATATTTGCTTATATCTACAATGTCCTCGCTATGACAAACATGACCATGGAACAAGAATATCCCTAACTTGGGTTTCTTTCATACTTTTTACATAAGTATACCAGAAAATTCAAGTGGTTAAGTTGTAAATAACCTCTGAACTTGAATGGATATTTTAAGTGCATTATTATAAGTTGGAATCTAAAAATTAAAAGATAAAAATGTTATTGTTGTCTCTCTCCATTAGAGTGCAGAATACTCGACATGTAAAACTAAATAGAAGAAGAAAAATATTTAGAAACAGAGCATAAGACATATTGATCTTGTCAATTGCATCTATCTTGGGTGGTTAAGATGATAAATTATTATCATCCTCACCTAGTTTCAAATCTCTCTTGTGACATGTTTGCTTCTTGCAGGACGATTGAGGTTGGCAAGATAATTTCAATATCACTCTTTCTTAAGTTCTCCAAGGTGGGATGGGATGTTTCCAAACACTTTAGGGGTTAGCTCAACTGGTCTTCATTAATGTTGTTGGCCATTTGGTTAGTTTCATGATAGTAGGTTCTCAATTCAAATCCACCTAGGTTAGCATAGTAATCTATGTTGAGAAGTTTACTAGGGATGCCATTCACTAATGCAGGGAAGCATCACTTGGGTTTCCCCATGAATTTTCATTGGAATTTTTTTTTTCGATCCTTTCCTTTTACCAACATATTCATAAAAATCTGGGATACTCTCCAGGTATTAGTGATATCACCCCAAAAATCCCAAAAAGAGATAAGAAGGTTACCTATCAAACATAAGGCTAGAACACAATTATATATGTAAGCCTATCAAATAATTCCCTATGAATAAAAAAAAAAATCTACTACAAATATGGTGTATGCTCTAAGGTTAATATCAATCCAAATTTCAATAAGAAAACAAAATCCATCATCTGAGGAAATGAGCACCTCGAGGGATTGATTAAAACTATTGCAACATTGAGCTAATAAAAATTACATTATCATAGAATAATTAGTTAAGATAAAAAAAAATGAATGAATGAAATCAGTGGGAGGAAATTATATAACTCAAATCATTTCTCCAAGAGAGTTTGTAGAGCCTTCACTATGTCATTCTCTATTATATCATATCCATTTTCCATTTACGAGAATCAAACAGAAAGAAAAACATAATTATGTTAATAAACCCTGAACCTAAAAAACCATATGGGAAAAACATATATTCAACACTCATACAATTTATCACATATGGAGGACATTGAATGAGGAAGACGATGCATGGGCCAAAATTGCAAAAACATTGCATTTGGGCATATGGTTAAAAATGGGGGAGTATCTCACTCTCCCCCTCCCTTAACTTATTAATGATCAATGACTTCAATTTGGATATGTGTGTGTATGATGGACATTTGGTGTGGAAGACCATATGGGCGTGTATGGTCTTAGGAGTGTGGAGGTTCAACAAGCACATGTGAAATTGTCAGCATTTATTTGCAGTGATGGAAAAGGCGGGTGATATATAAGAGTTGGAGGATTTGAGGGGGTGCATTTGGGATTTACTATTTTTCGAATTATGGTCAGCTCCTCTACCCTGTGGCCTAATTGAGCGAGGATCTAGAGAGCAACATTTCCCTTGTGGAGATGTGGTGGAGGTCTCTTCCTGAGTTTATTGAGACCAAGGAAGGTTTTCTATGGAGGATCTGATGTGTTGTAATGGTAGCTAAGAGTAATGGGTTCTATGCATCTGTATGGCATCTAAAAGTGTCTTTTCTCAGGTGTCGGGAGGGAGTTTAGGTAGTTTGGAGGCATGCACCAGGTAGGATTCTAGGTTTGTCAGTTGTTTTGGAGGCGACTATTCCCTCTGTATTTGACATAGAAGTGGGGAAAGAAATGGCTCGTGAATATTCTTGAGATATCAAACGAATTCTAAGAAGGCATGAGGAAATTGGGAAAGTGAACAAACATGTTATTCTAGCCCTTACAATGAAATTTGTTGAGATGGATCAAGTGAGAAAGTCCCATTATGAAAATGTGTCAAGTCTCCTCCTCAGTTTCAGGAGTCATCTGGACTATGTTGAGGTAGAGTGTGATAGGCTGAGGTCTATGTTTATAGATCAACGAGTGGACAATCTGTCTTTGACATTAAATAACAATGACATTGAAAGCTTTGTGCATGGATGGGAGGCAAAGGTAGAAAATTGTTATCAAGGCCCCATGGAAATTGAAGATGGAGACAACCAACAAGTTGCAGAGGAGCCAAAATACCAGAACAATGCCAAAGGTTAAATAATATGAATGTATTTTCATGTTATATGCATTTTAGGAAAATTTATTCAACAAACTACCTGCAAAAATACTTGGAATGATAGGTGAGTAGTCATATTTTTGTATGTATTTAGCAATAGAGAATTATGTAGTATTGAAAAACTCCTTGAGGAATTTTGGACTAGTTATTGCACTAACACAACATGTTTTATATTTATATAATGAAAAAAATATTTAGCTTGGGTTGAAAAAAATAACAATACATTGTAAATTCATTTGGTGCATTAATTCCAACAATGGTACATTGCAAAAAAATTTGGTGCATTGAATTCAACAATGCTACACTACAAAATGATTCAGTGCATTGCATTGATTTGAACAATGGTATACAGAAAAACAATATATCACATTGATTTCAACAACAATACAATGAAGTCCCCGAGGTGTAGGACGGTCGGTGACGGAGTGTGTTGTTAAGCCACTCTGTGTTGAAAAGTCATTGGTTCGAAACTTGCGGGGACAAAAAATCCAACCATGTTAAGGGTTGGTGTGAATCAGGCTGGGTGCGATCCCCGGGTGATTTTGACGGCTTAGATGCCCCTGAGTCATGGTTTCTCAGGCCACAGGTTAATCCCGATGCCAACAGGTTCGGCCACATTAACAAAAAAAAAACAAAAAAACAATACAATGAAATATGTTCCACTACATTGATTTTAGCAACGATTTAGTGAAAAACAATTTGATGCATTGGTTTCAATAAGGATGCAATGCAAAATGCTCCAATGCATTGATTTTAACAACAATATAGTGCAAAATAATTTGATTTATTGATTTTACAATGCAAACAATCTAGTAGCACACATCTCCAATGCCCATTTTTGCATGTTTTATTTATTTCACCAACTCAACTTTGGAGTTTGTATTTTGGAAATAATAAACAAACAAAATTGTAAGGCAATGTGATTTTATTTTTAAATCCCAGAGTACACATTTAGATGGATCCATATAGATGCATGCAAACAATATTTAGAATAGAATTGAACTTGTGACTTTGAAAGTTAAAGCAAAGTCTTAAATGCAGTGTGCTAACCAACTAAGCCAACACCTCACTCTAAAAGTGAAGTGTCAGCTTAGCCTTATAGTACCAGGTCCTAAATCCCCCAAGTGTTGCACAACAACCAATACACACACATACCCAGAAACAACGACCTAGTCAAGCCGACCTCCCCCAAGAATTGAATTTGTGACTTTGAAAGTTAAAGCAAAGACTTAAAGGCAATACACTAATCAACTAAGCCAAAACCACACTCTAAAAGTGAAGTGTTGGCTTATCCTTATAGTACCAGGGCATAGATCCCTCAATTTCCACACAAAAACCAGTACACACCCACCCAGAAACAACAACCTAGTTAGGCCAACCTCCCTTGAGAATTGAACTTGTGACTTTGAAAGTTAAAGCAAAGATTTAAAGGTGGCACACTAAATAACTAAGCCAACACCTCACTCTAAAAGTGAAGTGTTGGCTTACATATATAGTACCAAGTCCTAAAGCCCCCAAGTGTTGCACAACAACCAGTACACACTTACCCAGAAATAGCAGCCTAGTCAGGCCAACCTCCCCCAAGAATTGAACTTGTGACCTTGAAAGTTAAAGCAAAGCCTTAAAGACGATGCACTAACCAACTAAGCCAATGATCCATATTTTATGAGAAGAATGAAATGAATACATATTATTATTATTCTTAACACAGAAACATAAGAATAACAGAGATACAATAAAATTGGTTTCTATTGAATAAGAAAATGTGTTGAAACTGTAAAATGCAATGGAAAACAAGTTTGCTAGAATGGTGGCGACTTATCTCTAAGAATAGAGGTGACGATTGTGCTCATTTGCAAGAATATGGTTACAATGAGGATCTCCAAGATTTTTTACAATAAACAGGAATTCAAAAACCCTAGACATCCAAAAACCTAACCCTAGGATATGAAGTGCCAAAATTCACGTGGGCCCCGTTGGGGTAAGTTAGTACATCAACTTCCTATGGTCGTAACTTTTTCATATGATCTATGTTTTAGGCGTACAATAGCTTGTTGGAAAGGCCTATATGAGGAATACACATGTACATGTTTCCATATTACTATGACTCCATCTACAATCTAACTATGGCGAGCCCTGAAAACGTTGTTTAGGGCCCCAAAATGACCCTGGAAGTTGGGGACCCGAAAACTAGAAAAAAGCTGCCAAATTAGAAAATTGTGAAAATGAGCTAGTTGGAATAGGTGGGAGGCCACAAAAATCCATATGGATCAATCCTCCCCCATTAGGAAGCAATTTTACCGATTGTGTTGAGTTCCCCCATCAGATGAGGAAATTGCTGTTGAATTTGGCCCCGGGTGAGCCACTTGCCTTGGTGCAAGAGTTACCCTACTTTGACAACTTGATAAAGATGGATCCTTTGATGGCGAGTGACCTTGACCTGTGTGTCCACAATATGATCATTGGAATCTTGTCACATGCAGTCAAGGTTGAGCTATGTGGGTGTCAATTGTTCTACTATCTATGAGGTGTCCAATAATGGTAGGAAATATGGCTGAAGGAGATCCATGTTGAACATTGGGTTCAGGCCAAGGAAAGGGGGAATGTTGAGCTCAAAATAATTTTCACCCATAACCTTGGTGATGGTGTAAGGTACAAAACGGAGTGGGCTAAGATTTCGATGGGGCCTTGTAAGGTGTTCTTTCTGCAAGTGCAACCACACTTTGTCTCCCACCTGAAACTTATGTGGCACTCGATGTTGATCATGGCGATGTTTTTACTTGGCATTAGAATTATGTAAAATATCTTGAACCTGTTGGAAAATGTGTTGAATCTGCTCAATGAACCAGGAGGCTTTGTCATCTTCAGTTGGAGTAGGATATGATTCGGTCGGGGTGGCCTCAAGAGGTAGTGCAACATCAATGGGACCCAATGGTTGGAATCCCAACCCGACCTGAAAGGGGCTATGGTCGATTGAGCTCTGTAGGGCTTGGTTGTAGCTATTTTGAACATAGGGAAAACTCTCATCCCATGTGCGGGGGTGCTTGGAATTGTATATGTGCAGGATATGCACGATCATCCGATTGACGACCTCAGTTTGGCCATCTGTTTGTGGGTGGAAGGAAGTGGATTTGGTGAACTTGGTGTCCAGTAGTGAGCAGAGGCTCGACCAGAATGTTTTGAGGAACCAACTATCCCAATATGAGACAATGGTTTGTGGGATTCCAAAATGTACCCATACTCATTCAAAGAAGATATTGGCAGTGGCCTCTGTTGTGATGCTCTTCTTGCAAGCGGCCAGGATCACCATCTTGGAAAAGTGATCAACAACCAAAAAAACACAATCATTTCCCCTCTTGGTGGATGAAAGGATCGATATGTAGTCCATTGAGATGCATTCCCATGGCCTGTTAGGAGTAGGCAGGGGGGTGTACATGCCCTGTTTCTTAATGGTCGATTTGGAAATAAAGCAGACAGTGCAGGACCTGATATACTTGCTAACATCTTGTCAAATTTTCATCCAGTAGAAATGTTTATGCAACACTGCCACTTTCTTTTCGACATTGAAGTGTCCTGCAACCTGACTTTATTGGGATTCCCAAATCAACTTCACTCGCTTACTTGATGGAATGAAGAGATGGCCCAATTGACACAATATCCCATCCCGAAGATGGAAATTAGCAACAATTGAGTTTGTGCCAAAAATTTGGTCTGTGATGCCGAAGTCAGGGTCTGTCTCATAGAGGTTGGGCCATCCGAAGGTCTCGTGGTTGTAAGAGTCTAGCACCATGGTGAGTTTCATGACTAGAGGTCGGCTGAGGCAATCAACAACTCGGTTAGTATTGACTATTTTATGCTTGATGTTGAGGTGGAACTTCTGGAATTATGTGGACCACTTCTGATGGCGTTCATTCTGCAATTTGCCTTGTGTCTTCATTAACTGTAGTGGCTTATGATCCTTTTGGATGAATGTCTCCTTCCCAAGAATTTAATGTCTCGACTCGCGACAGGCTTGCACAATGGAGTACATTTATTTGTCGTAAGTAGGGTACTTACAGAGAACATATGATAGTGTCTCACTATGATAGGCCATAGGGTGGTCATGCTGAGTGAGAACTGCGCCCACTACATAGTCCAAAGCATCTGTCTCGATCTCAAAGGGTTGTTGCAGGTCTGGTAATGAAAGTACTAGGGTTGAGAAAAAGTGATATTTTAAATCATCGAATGCTTTATGTTGGCATAGTCCCCACACAATGTTTTCCTTACCACCACCCCTGGTTACTTGGCCAAAGGCCCATGCACTCTTGGAGAATCCCAACACCAACTTGCGATAGAAATTGGCAAGGCCTAAGAAGCTTCGAAGCTCCATGAGTGTGGTTGGGGATGGCCAGTCACGGATGACCTGGATATTTGTTGGATCCACATTCACACCATGTTTATCCATGATGTGGCCTAGGTACTGGACCATGTCCATGCTGAAGGAGAATTTTTCCAAGTAGGCATATATCTTGTGTTGCCGCAGGTTGTGCAGAACTTGCTAAATATGATGCAAGTGTTCCCCCCAAGTCTTGTTTTAGATGAGGATGTCATCCAGATACACCACTGCAAAAGTATTGGTGAAATGTCGCAGGATATCGTCCATCATCCTCATGAAATTTGTTGGAGCATTTGTCAAACCAAAGGACATGACCAACCATTCAAAAAGATCTTCTTTTGACTTGAAGGCAATCTTCCATACATTTTCTATTCTATGGGGACCTAGTGGTAGCCAAAATTCAGATCAATATTACTGAACTATTTTTCCCCCTTGAGTTGATCAAGGAGATCGTCGATTCAGGGAATCGGGTACCGGTTCCTGACTGTGATTTTATTTAGGGCCTGATAATCAATGCATAGTCGCCAGGTCTCATATTTCTTCTGCACCAACACGATTGGGCTCCCACAAGGTGATGAGTTGGGACAGATGTTCCTCTTGTGGATTAGTTCTTGGATCTATTGCTTGATCTCACCATTCTCTAATAGACATAAGTGGTAGACTGGCCCATTGGGCAGCAATGCGTCGAGGATCAAATCGATGGGATGCTTGGCTTGACAGTGCAGAGGTACCCCGGTAGGCGAGGATAAAATATCTTTGTATTCTACAACAACCTTTTCCACTTGCTTCTGTTGTGTGGAGAGGTTGGCCATGAAGGCCCTGGATGTGGCTACAATCTTTCACTCGCTCTGAGAAAGAATCACAAAGAAGACCAACTTCCCGGTCTAAGAGATGACCTTCCTGCATTGCTTGGGAGAGATCAAGGAAATAGCACTAGGTGGGACTGCTTCGGGTATCATGTACAATTTCCTGTTCAAAGTAATAATAACACTACGAGGCCTAGACTCATATACATCATGACATTTCCAAAAATAAGGTTGTCCCAAAATAAAATTACAAACTTCGAGAGGATAAACATCACACAATACCTCATCTTTGAAGGGCTTGATGTTATATGACAGGCAACACTGTCCGTTGACACAGAGATCACTTCCTTGGCGGAGCCATCAAATGGTGTAGGGTTGTGGGTGCGACATTGTCGGAAGGGCTAGCTGCTTGGCGACCTCTTCTGATATGAGGTTCTTCTGGCTACCGCTATCAACGATAAAGTGTAGTGGGGTGCCTTTTACCCACATATGTGAATGAAAAAGGAGCTCACCTTCTTTTGGCTTGTATGGTTCACTGGGTTGGACCTTGGTGGTAGCAACGATGGCATTGGGTTCCATGTCAATGATTTGTCTCCCCTTTCTGGTTCTGACTCAGAGTCGGAACCCTCATCTGATTTAGAGGCTTTCACCTCAACCACCAGTGATTTATTTGAGCGACAATAAACAATGTTATGCCAGGGGCTCTTATGGAAGTCACACCACTTCTCGGTATCTTTCTTTGTATTTTCGGTGTCCTTCTTTTATTATGGCCTAGACTGGTTGTCCTAAGGTTGTCCGTATTTTCTCTTTCCTTTTTTTTGCGGGTTGGGGCTTCCCTTTACTTTCTTTTGATGTGAGGGGTTCCCAGGCCCAAATTGTTGCATCT
The DNA here is from genome assembly GCA_010110895.2 of Picea sitchensis. Classification (NCBI taxonomy): domain Eukaryota; kingdom Viridiplantae; phylum Streptophyta; class Pinopsida; order Pinales; family Pinaceae; genus Picea; species Picea sitchensis. Next base: position 30,492 of record SNQJ01S0030667.1, on the reverse strand, counting down.
TTTATTTAATCTTTTGCTGCATTTTGACAGCATATCGATAGGTCACGCCCAAGGAAGAGATGTCCAAAAACTCCAATCCTAGTTATATCTATGCAGACCACTGCGATACTTGAGAACCAGATCTTGCTCAGAATATTTGATTCCCAGCTTGGTGCATAAGGTATGTAAGATATTTTTGAACTCTGGCACTGCTTGGTCTCTTTCCTGTAACAGTGTGGTCCATTTTGTATATAGGTCGTCATAACTTTCGACAGGGTAGTATTGTTCCTTGATAGCATCCCTGAAGGAATCCCAAGTGACGACGACTGTAAATAATGAAGGTTCTTCTATTTCCTTTTGCTCACATAAAGTTTCCCACCAATCTTTGACATGGGGAACAGATTTGACCAACACAAACGTAATATTTTCTCTGTTTGAAAAGTTATGGAAATAAAAATACCCTTCTAGCATATTTAACCATTTGTCTACTGCATCTGCGTCTATCTGACCTTCAAATATGGGAATATCAAAGTTGATTTGTACCTTGAAGGGGGAGGCTCCTCCACTCAAGGAAGATGTGTCACCTGTTGGTAGCTGCCGGAGGATTCGCACAAAACTATCCATCATTTCATTCTTTTGTTGCATGAGGGATTCCTAGAGAAACATTTTGAAAAGATCTCCTATCCCGTCATCTTTATTTTCTCCCACCATGAGAGGTCACTTGGGCATGCGAGAGATTTTGTCCTCAATAGAAACAAGATCGAGACCCAATTCTTTGTACCCTGACCTCGTCGGGGACATGCATTAAGAACGACAAGGAGCGGACCGCTTCGATACCACTTATCCGGATTTTATGAGAAGAACAAAATGAACACAGATTATTATTATTCTTAACACATAAACACAAGAATAATAGAGATATAGTAAAATCGGTTTCTATTCAATAAGAAAATGTGATGAAACTGTAAAATGCAACGAAAAACAAGCTTACTAGAATGGTGGTGGCTTATCTCTGAGAAGAGATGTGAAAGTTGCGTTCATTCACAAGAAGATGGTTATAATGAGGCTCTCCAAGCCTTTTTACAATAAATAGGAATGCCAAAACCCTAGACATCCAAAATCCTAACCCTAGGAGATGAAGCGCTAAAAGTCATGTGGGCCTTGTTGGGGTAAGTTAGTACATCAACTTCTCGGGGTCGTAACTTTTGATTACGATCTCTATTTTAGGTGCACGATAGCTCGTTGGAAAGGTCTATTCGAGGAATACACATGGACATGTTTCCATCAAACTATGACTTTATCTGTATGCTGACTATGGCGAGCCCTGAAAATGTTGTTTAGGGCCTCAAAACGTCCCCAAAAGTCGGGAACCCAAAAACTAGAAAAAAAAATGCCAAACTAGAAAACTACCAAAATGAGCCAGTTGGAATAGATGGGAGGCCATCGACATCCATCTGGATCAGCCAACACCTCACTCTAAAAGTGAAGTCTCGACTTAGCCTTATAGTTAATGTTTTTTTTTTCAAACCACATAAATCATAACTTATCAAACCATTTGGCGATCAAACCATATTTGTTAAAAAAATATACCATTTATCTTAGGCGATAACCTATTGGTTTCTTGTTACTACCTTTAAAATTTGGCAACAACGCCATTCTATTTGTGACACATGTGCATCATTGACTATAATAATTAACGAAAAAACCTTTGTAAGAATATTTAGAGAAAAAAAATAAAATTTCATATCAATTAGAGGGAACTTACAACAAAAAACATAATAGCAATGGAAAATATCTTTAAAATACATGGAAAAAATTCTACACGCTAATATACAACATGATATATCGCCTCGATGTTGAAAGAAGTGAAACAATAATAGACATAAATTATTAAAAATATTTTCTCGTCCTTTCTAAATTTACATGTCTTCAATTGAAAATTTATGGTTTTCACAAGAGTAATTACTACTAATTAATCATTCATATGTAGCGAATATACCCAAAAAATTGGGATGCATAATCATTGATTTGGCAAAAATATTAAGAAAACCTACTATATGTTCATGGAAAATGTTAATATTTAGGAGAAAAATATAAGTGTATGCATAACTATAATCATAAATTAGACTAAAAAAAATTCATTTTTAATGAAAAAATGAAAAAAAATATCCTAAATTTCTTCCAAAAAATTGAAATTTAGCCAAATTGGTGAAATTTCACTTAAAAAGGTCCCCGAGGTGTAGGACAGTCGGTGACAGAGTGTGGTGTTAAGTCACTCCGTGATGTTAAAGTCACCGGTTCAAAACCTGCAGGGACAAAAAATCCAACCATGTTAAGGGTTGGTGTGGCTCAGGTCGAGTGCGATCCCCGGGTGATTTTGATGGCTTAGATGCCCCTGAGTCGCGGTTTCTTAGCCACAAGTTAGTCTCAGATGTCACGGACAAACAAACAAACAAACAAAAAAGAAATTTCTCTTAAAAAAAAACATTCCTTATAGTACCAGGGCCGAGAGCCCCCAAGTGTTGCACAAAAACCAGTACACACACCTAGAAACAATGACCTAGTTAGGACGACCTCCCCCGAGAATTAAACTTGCAACTTTGAAAGTCAAAGAAAAGTCTTCAATGTGTTGCACTAACCAACTAAGCCAAAACCTCAATCTAAAAGTGAAGTGTCGGCTTAGCCTTATAGTATTAGGTCCCAGAGCTCCCAAGTGCCACACAACAACCAATACACATGCACCCAAAAACAACGACCTAGTCATGCCAACCTCCCCTGAGAATTGAACTTGGGACTTTGAAAGTTAAAGCAAAGCCTTAAAGGCGGTGCACTAACCAACTAAGCCAACACCTCACTCTAAAAGTGAAGTGTTGGCTTATCCTTATATGACCAAGGCCCAGAGCCCCCAAGTGCTACACAACAACTAGTACACACACACCCAGAAACAACGACATAGGCAGGCCGATCTCCCCCGAGAATTGAACTTGTGACTTTGAAATTTAAAGCAAAGCCTTAAAGGAGATGCACTAACCAACTAAACCAACACCTCTCTCTAAAATTGAAGTGTTGGTTTAGCCTTATAGTACTAGGGTCCAAATCCCCCAAGTGTCGCACAGTAACCAGTACACACACACCCATAAAAAATGACCTAGTCAGGTCGACCTCCCCTGAGAATTGAACTTGTGACTTTGAAAGTTAAAGCAACGCCTTAAAGGTGGTGCACTGACCAACGAAGCCAACACCTCACTCTAAAAGTGAAGTGGCTTCGTATCCTTATAGTACCAGAGCCTAGAGCCCCCAAGTGTTGCACAACAACCAATACACATGTACTCAGAAACAATGACCTAATTATGCTGGCCTCCCATGAGAATTGAACTTGTGACTTTGAAAGTTAAAGCAAATCCTTAAAGGCGATGCACTAACCAACTAAGCCAACACCTCACTCTAAAAGTGATTTTTTGGCTTAGCCTTATAGTACGAGGGCCCAAAGGCCCCAAGTGTCGCACAACAACCAGTACACACACACCCAGAAACAACGACCTAGTCAGGACGACCTACCCCGAGAATTGAACTTATGACTTTGAAAGTTAAAGAAAAGCCTTAAAGGCGGTGAAGTGGCCAACTAAGCCAACATCTCACTCTAAAAGTGAAGTGCTTGCTTAACCTCATAATACCAAGGCCCAGAGTGTTGGGTATGTGTTATATTATTTGCATGTGTGTGTGTGTGGGCGCATCAGATACGACAACTGCGTTTGCGGTTTTTGCTATTTTTAGCGGATTTTGCTATTTTTAGCAGATTTGTAAATTAATCCCAGATTAAGGGATTAGGGTTTTGGTATCTACGGAATACCTAAAAACATTAT
>SNQJ01S0030667.1:4737-16846 GCA_010110895.2 Picea sitchensis | reverse complement strand
TAACATATATTACAATGATTTGTTATGCTTACTCATGGTATCCTTCATAGAATCAGGAAGAGTGATTTTCACCACTAGGATTTGGTGTGATTCTCGTCCACAGAGCAAGTCGATAGTAACATGTTAGGGGGCATATATAAAATTTCTATCAAGGATATCCAACAAATTCATGCACATTTTCACGTTTAACAATTGGGCCTAAACATCAATGTCTTCGCTGCCAACATAGGGTTAGGGTTGAAAGTTAAATGTAGACCTCTTAATGGGCAAATGTATTAACTGCCCATATTAAATTGGTAATCTGCTCAAACTTTTCCCAAATTTATCGAAAAAAAAAGACTTACTGGACACCAAGACTGCACACGCAGTCTCAGAACACGTCTCTCCACATGCAATGGTTTTCGTTAAGCCAACACTTACAATGATTGGTTATCAGCTGACTAACAATGACCCTATGGAAAATACTTCTCGGACATGACCACCACCTTTTGGCTTCTATCGGTGACCCTATTTCTGTCAATAGGCACTCCTAACCACCTATTGTTAGGAAGTTCCTTAGAAATTATGAAAAATGGAAAGAGAAAGAAATTCCCATTCCCATTCCACCAACATACTCCAAAGTAGGCGAAAGGAAACACAAAAGTGAACTAAAGTGAATGAAAATGCCAAAGTAAATATTATATATTGGAATTAAATTATTTTGTTTGAAAATTTTTCATGAAAATTATAACTAGAGTAATTAAAAAAAACTCAAATTGCCAATTCTGAAACTACTAATCAAGAATCATTAATGGTTCTTGAATGAGACGATTCTATATTTTAATACTCGATAAAAAGCATGAGGTGAACCCTCCATTTGTAATTTTAGGTTAGACCTATACTTACACATGAATTTTCGAAATGATAACTCCAACTTGTTAGCATTTGCCCTTAACTATGTTTTTCAAAATGATAACTCCAAATTGTTACCATTTGCACTTAACTATGTTGACAAAACAAAATTGGTAGGTTTTGATGAAAACATGGAGTGGCCTTTAGTCCATGTGTGTGCATGAATAGTGTTATACTTGTTTTACATGTTTGATCATTAGGTGTTTTATGGTTACCTTAAGGTACAGAGTAAATAAGATTTTTAGGAGAAAATGGAAGTAGACTCTCATCTATTTATGTATGTGTATATAGTGTTATGCATATATCGCATGTTTGACCATTAATTTTGGAGGCTTCCTTGGCTACATTAAACCCTCATGGATATTGGTTTCAATGGTGAAAACTCCTCATTCCTCGTCATTAGTTCCAACCCGTTAAGAGATACGTACTCAATAAAATGGAGCAAAGGCATACAAAAGGAAGTGGACATGAATTATTGCTCTAATTACAAATTATTAACTTGTGGACACATCTTGGTCTTTCCTAAGCTAACTTTACTCAAATAAGGACCTTACCTTCACACAAGTAAGACCGATATAGTGAGTTCCTTAAATTCTTAAGAAGAGCTTGGGACCAAGTCCTTACCTACCTTAGTAGAGCTAAAGACTAAGACCTTACCTAAACTCAACTAGCTTAGGTAAGATCTTTCAATACCAAACTTTCTAGATATCTTAGTAAGACCATAACCTTTCCCATGGCGAAAGTGTATCCTACCATGCATTTTCTTCGGTCTCACTTGCAATGCATTTATATATTTATAAAAATATTGGAATTAAATTATATTTTGTTTGCAAAATTTTCATGAAAATTATAACAAGAATCATTAAAAAAAACTTAGATTGTCAATTCCAAATCTACTAATCATTTCTGACATGCTTATTATATGTTCTCGTATGAATATTGATTCATGCTTCTATTATTGCTCGACAATATGGATTTTAAGTCAAAATAAATATTTTACACCATCTAACTTTTGTTATATCATGCCTATGGTGTTCTCAGGTATAGCGTTGTAAGCAATTGTGAAGTTTTATAGATTTAGAGTTTAACTTTAATATGATTAGCACTTCCCATAGCTTCCTTGATTCAGTTAAAATGTCTCAAAGACATCTTTTATTAATTGTTTTTAGTGAGAGTTATTTTATTAATTGTTTTTTGTGAGAGTTGGGCATCTTGGTGTTCTCTGATCCTATATGCACTCCTTTAAACACGATGAATTTATGGATTATATGTTCTATTTATGGAAATGAGTTCTTTTTATATTGGTAATATGTTATTCACTCTATTGGCTATAGTCAAAGTTATACTAAACTAATTTCATTGAATGTTGTGGTTCAGAAATCTATATATCATAGCAATATCATGTTTACGAGTATTGATCTAGACAAGGAATGTCACAACTGAATTTTAGGAATGTCACAAGGTCACAATTAGGACTTGTACACTTGTTCATTCACTCCTTTTCCATTTCAAATACGTTAAACACTTAAATCTCTCCCAATGTTTAGTTGTGAAAAATTGTGCAACCCTGAACAACCCCGAGAATGCATTTCAAAGTTACGACTTGTAGGGTTTGTGAAAAATTATACTATGCTTGAACATGTTACCTTGTATTCGATACCCAATATATTTGTTGGATTCTAGAATTGATGTTATGACTAGGGTTTACAAGAGCCTTATGTTTCTTAGTGTTGAAAATCACAAGAATTTGTGTAATGGTGTCGTGGAATCTCTAAAATATTGTAAGAACATCCAGTAATTTAGCTTGAAGGGTGTTTTCCAATTCAACCCCTTTGGGTTGTGAAAGATAGGTGAGAATTGTATAACACTTATTATCTCTTTTCTCAAGCATCTATATCAAAATTGTTTGTGAAATGGTTTCTAAGATGGAAGACGTGTGATGACAATAAAAGTTGTTTTTTTATTTTTATTTTTTTTCATAGCAAATTATGATTCAATCTGGAGTAGCAAACAACGTTAGATGATATCTATTTCACTTGTTTCATTGTTTGTTCTCTCACTAAATATGATGATCATCAAACATATGTTTCTTGGTTTTTTAAGCGTTTCCTTTCCCTCGCTGATAATGAAAGAGGAAAATTTAGTGGAAATTAATCAGACGACGATAATGAAAGAGGAAAATTTAGTTACCATGTCTTCTTCTCTTCTTGTAAAGCGTAATGGTTAATAATTGTAAATTGGATATATTTCTACAACTTCTATATACTAAGAATGTTTCTTTTGTCGTTGCTCGCTCAATATCAAACTAGTTGGTTTCATTTTCATCGGTCCAAATTTCCACAGCCATGGTCCAAGTACAATGTCAACCCAAACTCGAAGATTTTGCTTCCTACGTTGTTTGCATTTTCACTTTGCAGATAATAGTATCGAGCAATAGTAATGGCACGAAGATGAAGAGCTATGTTCGAGCAATACTAATGGCACAAAGATGAAGAGCCCGATTAGCCTAGGAATTATCCCAGGATAGTGTTTGGATGCATGTCTTACTTCTCTAACTCACAACAGTTCATGTTTCCCTCCGTAGCATGCCAAGAAATTGTATCAAAATTTGTGTTCTCAACAAATCATATTTACCACACTATTAAAAATTCATTGAAGTGGTGTAACTTGAAGGTTTATACATCTTTATTTAGTGTTATTACCCTACCAGTCCATTTGCATTAATGTTATTACCCTACCCGTCCATGTGCACTAACATATGTGCACTTCACTAAACCAAATCCCATTCCACTCAAAATAATTCTATCATTTTATCTCGGATTTTTATATTCAAATTTTTGTATTAATATATGAATTCTATCATTTTATGCCAGGTTTTTATATTCAAAATTTTGTAAATATTAATATATGATTTAGTGTTATGCATTATTTTTATATTCAAAATTTTGTAAGTATTAATACACGATTTAGTGTTGCTAGGTGCACGTATATATAGTTTTGAAACATGGTTGTGGACTTCCTCCTTGCATCATTCCTCATCATTGAATTTAGAGCCTCACTTATGTTAATATTGATGCCTCAAGAGCTAGGAACACAGGCACCAGGCAAATATAAAGGCATGGGGAATCTTCTTTGTAGTCAGGAAGCTTGCGAGATCATAACAGTAGGGTGCATCCTCCTTAAAACTAAAAGAATCAATTATTCAATGTATCATAACTATTAGTTTGAATCAATTAGTTCATGTATCATAGCTATTCTCTTGCTAAGTTACTTGCTATTATTATTCTCAGTGGCCAAGCACTTGTACATGGGATCAGAGAGACCAAAAACCAAAACCAACATACAAAGCTGCCTCCAAGGGATTACAAATTGCAGACTGGTTGTGCCCCAAAAATAATGCAACTACCACCATGAAAAACCGTTGAGGAGGCCCATTCCAATTGCACCTCTAAATCCAACTCGTATCACATGGTGAGAGAGGTGAGCCAAACCTTAGCATAGAATGTTAACATTTGATGCTATAATCATTCATCTCATCTTCTCTCTCCTTTGCAAATAATAGTCGATGTTAACCTTCCTTAACAGAGTGAGTTCATTCTATGAGTTGTTAACCTGGTGTTAAATTTTTGTTCTCTCTCCTTTGCAAATAATAGTAGATGTTTTTTTCTTTTTACAAAAACAGAAATATGATTTATATATATATAAGGCACGACCGAAGTCGCTAGTATACAAAAAAGGGGGGTGTTGGGTCAATGACCCAACAACTAAAATGCCGAGTGCTTTATACATGGGCTTGTTCCCAAAAACTTCAGCTACTTATTTAGTAAAGACTAACAAGTCTAGCTAATGCTTACAGACTACATATTGGCAAAGCCATTGTTACAAAAATTGGGATGGATGGTAAAGCTTACTGCTCCTTTTCCTCTGAAACTTGCACTGGAATTTCTTCAGAGGGCATGTCCATAGAAACATTCAGATCTGGGAGGATTGGGGCATCTCTGCTCTCGCCTTCTTCGTTGCTCTTTTGGCCTTCCACTTCCTGGGCTCTGGTTCCTTGTTATTTCTCGACCCTCTCCCCTTGGCTCCTCAAGTAATCCACCTCGTCCTGGAGTTGGTTGATCATGGCTCGGTGTTAGGAGAGAGTTTCCAGAGTGAAATTCAAGGTGGTGCTATGAGAGTCTAGGCACATGGCCAGATGTTGGGTGGTGAGGAAATTGTCACCCACCATTTCCTCCTCTTGGTATTCCTGAACTCGACATTGATCCATGCTATATTTTTCCCTGGTAGGTGTGGGTTGATTTAGGATTTTGGCATACTCTTCTCCAGTGCTTCCCCTGCTGCTACCTTGGATGCGGCTTAAAAAAAGTTGTTTGGATTTGATTGAATTTTCAACGACCTCTTCTGATCTGCCTGGGAAATTACTTGAGTAATTCGACACCATTTGCGTCCTTTTTCTATCCCTCTGAGTGTTTCTTGTTCTCTGGCTTTTCCTGCGATGACCTTTTTGCCAACCTCTACTCTTGGCGTGACCTTGATTTATGGCCTTCCCCTTGCCTTTACCTATCCTACGAATTTTGTAATTTGCACACTGGATTGAGTTACTAGAACTCTTCCTATCTCTTATAATTATATCTACTTCGCTTGCCCACATGTGGGTTTCTAAACAATGTATCCAGCTTTGATTGCCCTAAATTTCCCATGTGATGTCCTTCCTTATGCGTTTAATGTGACTCCTTTGGAGCATGGTGTGCTGCCGTGAATTGTTTTGCATGCTTTGAAAACTTACCTCATTCATATCCCAGATCGTTTGCGCGAGTGTCATTAATGAGGAGATATGGGGAGGGGAGGAGGAGCGAGGTGTTGCTGACCTCATTTGCAGGATCCCATGGGGGAATGGCCTTTTAATGCGCTTATATTCCCTCTTTACCTGTTTCGACGTACATATTTCACCAATTCTGGATTTGATGACGTAAATTGGCCTCTCGAAATTGTCGGGAGTTTGTCCAAATCAGATGTTGCGCTGGAGCGCTCTGTGAGCGTGGTTGATGGGCGAGTTGTCGACTTGTATGCTTATAATCATTGGAAATATTATGGGGAGACAAGGAACGTGGAATTTCCATTAATTTCCAAGTACCCTTTACCTCTACCTATGGATTTGTTTTCCTGATTGTCGGCTCTCCAATTGTTGGCTCGACAAATATGGTAGAAGTAGGGACTCATGCACGAGATAGTGTCCCTAGTTCTATCAATGATTCTATTGAGCGCAGATTTTTTTGAGTTTGTGTTTTTGATGAAATACCTGATGGTCATCTTGGAGTCCCCTATTATGATTAGCTTATTAATTTGATGTTCCTTCACAATTTGGGTCCCTTTGAGAAGTGCATATGCCTTTGCTGAATTGTTTGTGGTGATTCCTAGATTCCAAGAATAAGTAATCATCCTTTGTCCTCTAGGTCCAAACAGAACCCCTCTCGCACCTGCCTCCCCTGGGTTCCCTTTAGAAGCGCCATCAAAACTTAGGACGTGATTTTTTTGTGAATTTAACCAGGTTGTGAACTCTTGATGAGTATAATGAAGCTACCAACATGAAGTGTTTTTTGTCACACAAGGAGAAGAGGAATCTTGTAGGTTGATTTTGTTTAGCCATGCTTCTTCTTCTATTCTCATTGGGACCCCTATCAGGGTGAATGTTTTATTGGTCGACAAGAATTCACTAAGTTGATCGATGGCATTTGTCACTACTACTAGGCGGGAAATGATTTTTCCTTTGAAAATTCTTTTATTTCTTGCCAGCCAGATCTGCCAACGAAAAAATTTGATCGATGCCTTCTAGGCTCGACTGAGCTTCAATTTCCCCTGGAGCTATCCTTTATAATGTTTCTCCCATTTTCCTATCAGGCTTCTAGTGCTTGTGGGCTTGGACAAATGAGGGACTAATTTGAGTTAAACATTTTTCATCACCTACCTGGTGAAATTGCAATGCAAGAACAATTTGTCAGAGTTTTCTAGGCTATTAGCACACAGAGCACACCTGAACAAGCCCATAAAGCCTCTTTTGTTCAAATTCTCCCTTGTTAGGGGTTTATTATGATCCAGCTGCTAGCAGAATATATTCATTTTTGGGAGGTTGTTGGGGTTCCAGATCTCTTTCCAAATGACTGATTTGGTTGGGATATCACTGTCTTCTAGGAGTTGCTTGTATCCCGAATTGACTGTATACCCCTCTTTTCCCTAGCTTATGTCATCCTTTTTACTGAGGCGGACTGGAGCGGATTCGAAGATTGTTTGGAGGAACTATTTGGCCTCTTCTTTCAATAGGGGGGGATCTCCCCCAGATTCCAACTTTTCCAGTTCCCGTTCAGGTGCCAGTTTGAGATATTGTAGAGGGTGGATATTCCTTCAGAGGACAACCATTGTTTGAATTGATTTAGTGAGGGGATGTTTGAGAGGATCCCACTTTCTGAGTAATTTCCCTCCCAAATATTGATATTTTTTTGTTTCCTGGATCCCAATTCAGATGGGATTGTATTAAGGGAATGGACACATGCATAAGCTTCCAGATAGGTGAGCCTGCTTGTCCGAGGTCTACTTCTTCAACGCATCTTTTTATTTTTTTGTTTAGGTACTTGCTGCATAGTTCTTTTTTCCACCATTCTTTACCACCTGTGATTATTCTCCAGATTACCTTTGCTCCTAGAGCTAGGTTTATGTTTTCGGGATCTCTTATTCCCAGCCCTCCATTTTCTTTTGGGGCACAAGTAATAGCCCAGTTCACCAAATGGAATTTTTTTCCATTATCCTTTCCTCCTTGCCATAGAAATCTCCTTTTGATTTTGGCCAGTTCTTTTTTTATTCCAACTAGAGTGTAGAGTGTTGAGAATTGAAAGATTGGGAAGGATGAGAGGACTGCTTTTATTACAACAACCCTGCCTGCTGGATTTAACCATGTGGCTCCCCATATTTCAAATTGATCTTTTAGCTTTTGGAGGATTCCCTGCCATGCTTCCCCAGATAAGTCTTTGATGTTGATTGGCGTACCTAAATATTTGAAGTATTTCCAATCCAACATGAAGGGGAATTGGAGGATGTGTGCAATTCTTTCCATTGTTCCTGCTTTTATGTTCCAAGCATAGATCTGGCTCTTCATTTTGTTAATGAGTCCTCCTGAGGCTTGTTCATGCTGGTCCAGAACTAGTTTAAATCTTCAAGCCAATGTTTGGGAGGCTCCCCCAAGAAGAAGAGTGACGTCAGCGAATTGAGAGTTGTTTATCCTTCTGACTCCCCTTGCAATTTTTAGGCCCGGGATATTTCTAGTAGTCCTTTCTTGCTCCAATCTTCTGTTTAAAGTTTCTAACGTTGTTGGGCGTCCGTTAATCAAAAGTGTTATCCACGGGGATGAAATACAGGCTTTGATCCAGGATATAAAGGGGCTCTGAAAGCCGAATTTGTTTAGCACTTCATAGAGGAATTCGTGCTTCACTCTATGGAAGGCGTTTTCCATGTCAATTTTGATGATCATCCCTTTTTCTTTATTCGTTACACTGGTATGGATTGCTTCCTGGACTAGGATTATGTTATCCCAGATTTGTCTTTTAGTCACGAAACCCCCTTGATTTGGGAGAATAAGTCTTGGGAGAAGATGCTTGAGCCTGCTGGAAATTGTTTTGGTGAGGATTTTATAGGAGACATTACAGAGGGAGACGGGGAAAAAATGATCGAAGGTGTTTTCATTTTTAGCTTTGGGGATCAACGTCGGGAAGGAGGTATTGGTGGCTCCTCCTAACTTGCAATTCGATTGGACATATCTAATCATGCAAAGAAATTCCTTTCTGATGATTCCAAAACACTGTCTGTAGAAGTGAAGGGTAAATTCATCCAGCCTGACTGCTTTATCTAGTTCGAAGTGGAATACTACCTCTCTAACTTCCTCTTCAGTGGATGTCTTTAACAAATCCTGATTGTCCTAGTCCGTTATCAGTCGAGGGATGGACTCCATGAACTTCAGTCTCTGATCTTTATTATCTTCTTAATCCTGTGTGTATAGGGTTTTGAAATGAGAAGAGGCCTCATTTTTTATCTCGCCGAAAGAGTTAATTATATACCCTGAGGCTTTTTTTATTTCTTCTACTGAGTTTCTATGATGTCTAGATTTAGCCTGTTTATGGAAGAAGGATGTGTTTTTGTCTCCAGCTTGTAGCCATGGGGCTCTTGACTTTAGTATTTATTCCTTTCCTTCATTGTGAAGTGCCCTTAGGTAGTTTTGGTAGTAATTTTTCTCTTGCTCCGGGTGCTTGGGTTGGACTTCCTTGTTTTCTATTTCCATATGGATCTCTTCTAATTTTTGTTTGTGTCACTTTACTTGTTCCTTTGTGCTTAGAAAGGAAGATTTTTCCCATTCCTTTAAATCTTTCTTTGTTCTTTTTTATTTTTTTTCCCAAATATACACTAGGGTCTCGTTTACCCAAGTGGACCAGGCTGAGGAGATTAGGGGGAGAAAGTCTAGTGAGACCGTCCATAGAGGGTTGAATCTGAAGGGAATGGGGCCCAATTTTTCGACCTTTGCCAAGGTATGAGCTATGGGACGGTGGTCTGAGATTCCCCAAGGGACAATTTGGGAGGAAATGGTAAGCGGAAGGAAGAGGAGAGGACTGTGGATAAGGAAGCGGTCCAGTCTAGAGGCTATATGTCCCACCCCTGTCCTTTTATTATTCCAGGTATATTTTCCTTTAGAGGGCTTGACGTCAAAGAGATCTAGTTCTGAGACCAGATCTTCCATATTTTCCCTAAACTGATCTCTTATAGCGGACCCCCCCTTTTTCTCCCCTTGTTGCAGGGTAGTGTTGAAATCCCCGGCTATTATGCAATTTTCTTGAGCATCTGATTCTTTTAGTTTCATTAGCGTTTTCTAGCAATATTTCTTTTCCCAAAAATTGTTAGGCATATAAATATTGCATATAGGATAGATAATACATCTTTGGAGGTGCTTTAACTTTACCAACGTCCAATGATTTGAGTCCACTCTTTGTTCCTCCTTAAGGATTTGAGTGTTCCATACTATACAGATCCCTCTTGAAGCGCCTCTTGCACTCAGCCTCACTCTACTACTACGGTTCTAGATTTGTTTCATTTCTCTTAGGGCCTCATCACCCTAGAGTTTTGTCTCCTGAATTAAGAGGATTTGGGGATTTTCTATGCTGATTAGTTTTCTCATAGCTTCTTTTTTTCCATTTGGCCCAGACCTCTACAATTCCAGGAGACTACCTTCATTACTTACTATTATGCTTTGTGGCCCCTCCTTTCATGGTGTGGGACTGCCCCTTTGTTGGTTGGGTTTTTCCATTTTTCGCTTCTTTCCTGAGGATTTCTTCCAGAGTTGGTTGGGTTCCTAGGTCTTTTTCCTGAGTGGTCGCTTTCTCTCTTCTGGATTTATTTGTTTTTCTTCCTGCTTTCGTGGTTGGAACAGTCTTTGGAATTTCTACATCTGTTTCTTCTCCAGATTCTTCTTGGTTTTCTTCCTCCTGTGCTTGATTACTAACTTGGTGTTGGGGGTCTGGTTCTTCTGGTTGGATCTCAATAACTGCATCTTGATCATAGGTGTTTTATTTTGTGTTTTCCTTTGATTTTATCAGCTCTGGATCCAGGGTTTCCAGGGGTTCAAACTTGTTCTTGCTGCTTTCGGCTTCATCGTCAATCTGTATTGTAGATTTCCCTTTACTTGGCGAGGGGGGTCTGGAGTTTCTTTTGTGTTTCGATTGCGGGTTCCCTGGTCTATTCGTCGTTTTTTCACGTTTTTCCTGTTGCCATTGTTCCGATGCCTTGTTCTCGAGATGCTCTTGGGTCGCCTTAGGGCAGTTTTTGGCAAAGTGGCCATATTCATGACAATATTTGCACTTAAATGGGAGTTGTTCATAGTCCACCGTTTGGATGTAAGACTAACCATCCAGGATGAGTTGTATTTCTTCTGGAAGCCCTTTTTCCAGGTCCACTTCCACACATAACCTTGCACAATATTGTAGTCCATCTCGTGGTTCAGCTCGATCAATGAACCTTCCCAGAGCATTACCTATGTCTTTAATTGTTTCGTCGTTCTAGCAGTGTAGGGGTAGGAAGGGGAGCCTAACCCATACTGTGACAGTAGAGGGGATATCGTTCTTTGGACTGAATTCTGGAGTCCATTTTTTCAAATACATCCCTCTGGTCCCCATGAAATACAGACCATTTCTGAAGATCAGGTCTCAATCTGCTTTGTTTTCGAACAGAAAAACATAGAAACCCTTTCCACAAAATGTTGTAGAGAATTGTCCTTTGATTGTTTTCCTCTAGTTCTGGTCCAACCATAGAGCCATAGCTTTGGGGGATGGCCAGAGTCCTATGAACTGCCCTATTAAACCATTTTCAACAAGTTGAATAGCAAATGGTCTCGAAGAGGTGGAGTGGACCGCCACCTTTGGGATTTCTTCTAGCCTTTTGACAAATCTGGAGGTATGGGTTCCCTTAACAGAATTTGAATAGGATGAGATCAGCGTCTGAAACACTACAAGGTTAGGTGGCGACGGGGGTTGGGGGGGTCCTCCGATCCCGAAGCCATGGCAGCTTGCGTTGAAAACCCTAGGGCATGTCAAGGGAATCTTGAGGAGCGACTCTGAGCACCCTACTTCCTCGATTGTGATTTTGCCAAGAACCAAATAAAAATAATAGTAGATGTTAACCATCCTTATAGAGTGAGTTCTTTCTATGAGTTGTTATTAAAAATTATTTAAAAAAATATATTAAAAAATGATTTTATGAAAAATGACACCTTTTGCTATCCAAAACAATTTCCAAAACTCAAGTTCTATGGACTTTACATTTGCATTTTGACACGATGCGATGCTTCAATCATGATGAGTTCAACACCAAACAATACATCAGAAAAAGATCTTTGTGCCTTTTATTTATTCCAATTATTTATTGGTAATGGTTTGATTGTGTTGACATTTGTGAATAGAATGTAATTACGCCGAAAGGCGTATACCTATTGGAGATGGGCACAATTAATCATCTTTTAATCTAAAATTCTAATCTTATGGTTAAAAATTGAAGATGCTGGTATATTCTTGGTCGTCCTCCCAAATCAATGAATGTGATTTACTCTTCATAAGTTCCTTGTATGTTTGAATGCATCCGTTAACTTGTTTACTTTTTAACATTTACCTAATCTTATTTAAAAATTACTGTA